>JAAVTI010000374.1:0-63811 GCA_011947335.1 Phytophthora constricta
TCGAGTTCGTGGACATGACCATGTACGACCAAATGCGAGTCATGTTGGACAGCGACGTGGTGATCGGCATGCACGGCGCCGGCCTGGTCAACGTCATGTGGACTCGACCCGAGACGCTCGTCGTCGAGATCTTCCCGCGAGCTCGGCGCCGCTGGGGATACCGCAACTTGTGCCAAGATCTCGGGTGCAAGTGGGTCGACTTCCGCAATGGAAGAGATGTCCGAGTGCACACGTCGGACCCGAACGATATGGACAAGCGCATTCCGTACAAGCAGTGGAAGAGCTTCTTCGACCCGCTCTTTCGAGATGTCATCACGCAGCTTGAGCAAATGGTCGAGGACGCGAAGGCTGGGTAGGGTCGAGACAGTACCTGCTCCGGTTGCCTGGACGAAGTACTTTTGCAACTGCGAGATAGAGAGATAGAGAGAAAGCCTCCGATATGCCATGACAAGAATAGATGTTGAGGTGGTCGCCGACTGAGGGCCGCTTCCGGTTTCGTTGTTGTAATATGAACACTAAGTTGTCTTGAAAGCGGTGTCGTGGTCACCGGGATACGTACGCTAGGTCGTCGTGGCTGATGTAAGAAGCAAGTGACGCAACTCATGGCCTTAGAGGTTGTCATTAGCTTGCGTAAGGGGCAGGCTTTTGGCGCTTGCTGGCGGGCGACGACTCCAAGCTGTCGATGGACTTGTGAGATTTCGCTGCACGCTTCTTGAGATCCTCAGCTTCCGTGTCTTCTTCATTCAGCACTGTAGCAGAGCAGCGATGTTAATGGAGTTATGGATGCAGATTCCTGGACAACAGAAATGACAGACCTGACAAGCGTCTGACAGCTTTCCGATTCGGGGTTTTCTCGCCCAGCAGCACCTATATAAGAAACATGAACGAGTCAGTTGGGCAAGTTTAGCGAACTATCCACGACAAAATCTTACCTTGGAAGACGGTGATGGTGGAGGAAGCGTCGTGCTGAACTGGCGAATGTAGCTGTGGAATGCGTGCTGACATTGGCAACAGAAATATTCAAGGGCATCATCAGGTTTCTTCCCAATTCGTATCGATAATAAATCCATTACGCTTCACAACGTACTTGAATAGCTGTGTGAACCTTCGGCGATTTATTCCGGCTGTACACACGGATGACGCGCTCTTCGAACTGTTCAACCACACAAGCCAAACTGTCAGAACCACATTCCGACAAGTATTATACGTGGGTAAGTGTCAAATGGTGGCTTACCTTTTCTGGGAAGAGCAAGCTAACTTGCTCTTTGGGATGTGGAACTTCGAGTTGAGGTCCTTGGAGGTGTAGAAGGACACGTTGTCCACTGGGTTGCGGTCCTTGAAATTATAGTTTAGTCGGCCATCGGAGACAATAATGTCTTCTGGGTCTAGCTGTACGCCGTTGTAGGACGTTTGAGTAGCCAGTGCCTCACTGGTAAACTGCGGGATGCGTGACATCAGCTCTGGTGGCAAAAGGTACTCGTCGATGAACTCGTACAGCTCGCGTCGACGCATTCGCTTGAGCAGCGCTCGTGCATCAGCTAGTGTATCGCTTTTGGACGCTTCAATCGACTGCATTAAAAGCACAATTGGCAAAGCCCTGTTAGATAGCTCATTCCTTGCCTGTACACACAATGAAACGTACGTACGTGGACGACGTGGTCCGTGAGGAATTGGAAATCCTGTGGGGTCTGTGTGGCGGCACAAATACCCAATTCTTTGTCGGCCAGAAGCATTGCATCACAAATCATGAATTCGACGGCCTTGCCCTTGCGGTGGTTGTAAATCTGTTTGTGCATCTGGTAGCGCTGTTGGAACATGTCGTAGATGTCGAGGTTCACGCTCGTGTGGTAGCAGATCTCGTTGTCAATCACGCGGTTGAACATCGTGAGCCGAGAGAAATCGAACACCTTGCGCAGACCAAAGAGGTTCAGCATATCACGAGCTAGGTAGTCGAACTTGTCCACGTCGATGCAGTTCCGTCCGTTAGCTACGATCTCGTACAGGTATCCGCGCGAGTCCACACGGGAGCCCTTGTGCGTCCTACATCAACCAGCCAACCAGCACACCCTGTGGTCAGCATCCTGCAAGCCTTCTGCATCCAGTCCTGCATAAATCTCTCACTCTTTCGCCCCCACGATTAGCTGCTGGATGAACCGCACGTCGTCTCTCTCCAGGTCGATGTTGTTGTCCTCGACCATGTACTCGACCATCCGCAAGGACATGTCTTCATGGTGGTAACTCGGCGCATCGGCACCTCCGTATCCGCGAGCAGCCGCCACGCGAGGCATGAACTCGTGCTCAAAGACATGCGAGAACGGGCCGTGTCCGAGGTCGTGCAGCAGTCCGGCAGCACTCTACAGCACAAACTCCCACGCTCCATCATCAGTTCCCTAGAAGAAATAAAAACATCAGCACCAAGTTCTTCCTACCAGGAGCGTCGAGTCTCTCTGCGTGAGCTCCAGCTCTGGCTGTTGCAGTCGGAACCGCTCCACGGTCTGGCCGGATAGGTAGCCCACCCCCAGCGAGTGCTCGAAGCGGTTATGCGAAGCCCCCGGGAAGACGTAGTAGTGTGCCGAGCTGCTTGAGGTCCCGCAGCCGCTGGAATTGCGGCGTATCCATGAGCGTCACACAGAGCCCATTGAGCTTGATGTAGCCGTGCACCTGGTCTAAGAAAATGACACACAATGACACAATGACACAATGACACAATGACACAATCCCTTTTAGAGCCATATCTCGAGCTCTAGACGCCTTCTCGACCTACCGTTGAAGAGTTTGGCGCGCGGGTCTTCGAGCTGCGGCCACGCGCTAGCCATGACTGCTGTGAAAGATCGAACGAACAAATGCACTCAGCCAGCCACCAGTCGGCTCGAGTCGATTAGAGGAATGACACGCGAATTTTGAATGGCACTCACTTTGACTCCCACGAAGTCGAGGATTTGGTGTACTCTTCAAACTAATGACAGTCACTGTTTCGAGATACTGAATAATGACTGCTGGAGCAAAACAAAAACACATGTTGCTATGATTTCGTGACGGCATTTCCTGGAGACATCCGAAAAGACCCACCACAGAGGCACCAAATGGGAGCAGAAGGTGGTGATGGCGCTGCAAATCTACAAAAGCTGCATGGAGACCTGCTCGTTCCTTCTCTCTTTGTCATCCCGTCTGGTGATTTATCCTGGCCACGAGAAGTGTGGGGCTACAATCTGGAGAAGGCTGTGAGCATTTTCGCATTAGACTGCAGAAAGGAGAGGTGTCAGCTTGGGCAGATGCTGAGCTGAAGCCGCTGGCCTTTGTCAGAGATGTGTCGCAGTACTAGTGGGATGAGATCATTCTGCCGTCGCTACGAGTCTTTCAACAACTGCACCACCATTGCATCATTGTACGTCAGTTCGTGGTGCCGGCTATGCCTCCCTGGCCTGAGAAAGCGTGGGGAAAACCTCTCGGAGTCAGGGCTAATGATATTCGTCACGGCTATACGCTTGTGGAGCAAGTTGCGCGAAACAAAGACATTCTTGACCAGCTTGGATATGCGTGGGATCGCGACATGTGGACTTGGAATGAACGCCTTATTCCATCAATGGAAGTGCACGTTGGCCAGTTCGGGCGTTGCAGGGTCCCGATATTTGCGTTGTAGTACGATTTTGCGCTGGTGAGGATAATTGTTAATGATACCAGTACATTGCTGTTTTACCCTTTCGAGTGGCATGAGTAGACTTTTGGGGGTCGTATTTGGGTCGGGTCGGGAAATAGGTCGGGAGAGCAGGGTGTGTTGGGGGCAAGATTGAAGTGCTGGAGGCTGTGTAGCTGCGATCGAGAGGTGGTGGCGACGTGTTTGTTCTAGTGCCTAGTGTGTCGATGACAATACCGCTCTGCAATATTGTGGTTGTCCGTGATGCCACGATTATTTTTTATTTTTTTCAGTGAGGTACATTAATGTCATTTAGACTTTCTAACGACTTCCTATGCCGTCCTAGTGTTCGTTCCTTGGTCGTCGACTAGCTTCCATCCGTCCTTGTGCTCTGCCCTATTGTACTCTGTCCCTGTCGGACGTGCGTCCTCTTCCTCTTAATTGCGGGTGCAGCGTCAATTACCGCCCTGTGTGCTCCCTCCTGGTCCGTTGTGCTGGCGCTGTTGCGCCACCGCTCCACATCGCCCTTTTGGTGTTGCAGCACCTGCGACCACCGCTGCTTGTTTTGTTGTTCCTCAGTCATGTGTTCCTGTGCACTTGACTTCGTGTCCATCGCTATGTTAGCGAGTTTATTCGCCATCTTGTTGTGTTCTCGTAGATGGTGTTGCCACTGTATTAATGTGATGCCACGAGTTGCGGAGCTGCAGCAATCGTATCCTCTGCGGATACAAAGCTATCCTACGCGGTTTTAAGCTCCAGTACACATTTAAACTTGCAACTGCATGTGTAAAGCTCTTTACTCTCAAATTCGCCTCCTTCCTGTGGTCCGATAAGCTTAAGAAACTTTTCTCGGACTAGCTACCGCTGCATTAGACCCTGATTTTTGATACCGACCCAAACACCTGACCCGAGGAGGATCTTCTGCCATCAAGCACCAACATATTTCCGCAGCCGCCGAATCCGCTGGTTTGTTCCGCGCGCAATTCCAGGGAATTTGAAATACAACGCCCGAATTTTGTTTTTGCCTGTTTGGCGGGTTGAAAAGGCGCCTTAAATTACATGCAGTCCCGACGCGTGTATTATATATCTACAACTTATTTCGAAGAACGAAGTATTTATTGAACCACCATCGGGAACATCTGCAGCTCCTTGGATTCCGCTGCAGTCAACGCGACCAACGAAACGTTGGCGTTGGTCTCATTTGGTGAACTGAACACGTTGCTGCTGTTGTTGTTGTTGCTGGAACCTGGTGACGTTCTTGTTCGGAACGAGGCCAACGTCTTAGTCACTTCGAAATAGTTGACGAATGAGACCAATACCATTGCGGAGACCAAGGTGCCCCAGAGCCAGAGTCGTCGCTTCGAGCATGTTGTTGTCGATGCACTTGCACAGCGAGGCTTCTCAGAGACTTTGAATGGGATAAATGGCCTCACTGCCATTGCTGAACTGGACGGAGACACTCGCAACGCGTGGCGAGATGGAGACTGAGAAGGAAGCACGGCTCAAAGGCTACAGTTGTGCACAACTTGTGGTGTAATGAGTGCATCACTGACTAATCGAATGAGTTCGAAGTTGTATGGTATGGATTAGACACGGTGCAAACGAATGAGGACGATACGGATAAACGTGCACACCCATTTTCAAGCCTGTGGGTGCTCGCTCGATCAATTCAGGATGCGACGAGCACCAACACCACTAGAAGGGCAAGTTCATCAACTCGACTAAGGGGCTTTGATTCTCCATTACTCATCGATGAATTTCCTCCCACAAATTTCAAGAGAATCAAGACTGACGCAAGAATATGTTAAACGCAACGCTGGCCGTTTGTGGCTGTATATTATGGCGTTACCTCCTCGGGTAACCTCTTCTACGCTTTCTTGGTCATCCAGCATTGCTCCGCTCCTTCGTCGACGAAAACCTCGTCGTCGATGCAGCGGTAGCCGCACTTCTCGTAGAAGCCCTTCTTCTCGATCAGAGCTGCCACAATGAACAGGTCCACGCGGTCGCGGATGTAGTCCTCGACGGCGTCCATGAGCTTCACGCCGTAGTGCATGCCACGGCACTCGGACAGCACTGCAACGCGACTCAACTTGGCCTTGCGCTTCGTGTCGTCGACCAGGACGCGAGCCACCGCCACCACCTTCTTCTGCTCCACGTCCGTGCCGATGAAGTGCAGTGCCGATGGATGGACGTCGTCGGCGTCGAACTCGCCCTCTTCCTCGAAATGCTGCTCGCGGATGAACACTTGCAGACGGATGGCCCGGGCCTCCTCCCAGTCTGCGGAGGTCTTCACGTGCGTCACCTGGAGAGTCATCGTGGTCGGTGTGTCGAGGCGAGTAAAATCGAAAGTGATGCAGGTATGCGGCATGGAGCTTGACTTAGTGGAGACGCTGTGACCGTGTGCTCACCTCACTCAATACACGGTCTCCACTGAGTTGGGCTCCATCACTGGAGACCAGGTGTCCTGTGTGATGACCTTGAAACGACGTCGAACGCAACTCATCCCAACAGCAGCGCTGATGACTTGTCCTGTTTTTGCGTCTCGCTCTCGCAAATTCTGATTGCGGCTCGCCTCAAACCCATTCACTTGCCAATCTGCGCTGTTGTTCACCATGTTCGTGCTGGAGCCTGAATCGACCGAGTCGCTTCAGGCGACTTTGGCATTCTCGACGAGGCGCTGCCTAGTCCAAGTTCGAAAGGATTCCAGCCATTAGATGGCGAGTGGTCACCGAATTGGAGGGCCATTCAAGTCCAGAACGACGCTATGCTGGACGTGTCGGAGTACTTGTCCCCAATTCCAGTTTTGTGGGACTCGGCGACGATTTCGACGCCTGTTGACGTGATTTCCAGTGTATCGACGACTGCAAATGTTGCGCCGGTCGTGCTGCCGAGTTCTCGTGCTAGGATGCCAACCACACAACTAGTTCCAGCCCCGCCTCCGACCCAGGCATCTCGCAGCAAGAAGACCCGCAAGTTTAACCCCAACAAAGCTCGTGACGACCGCAAACGGGAGCTGAACTATCTACGCAATGAAGTGGAGGAGCTCGAGTTCAAGTTGAACCAGCTCCAGGCTGTCAAGGCTAATAGGGCGATTGGCTGGGCTGAAGACCAGGAGAGTCTTTCCTTGGTGCCTGGTAATTCTGGTGGGAACCCATGCGCGTGGGAGCACACGTGCGCTCGCCAGCTCGAGGGTCGACTGAGAGTGGAGCGTGAGAACATTCACCTGAAAACGCTGCTGGAGAGTCAGATCCAAGTCGCTAAGAGCATGGAGAAGCTGCTCAACAAGCGCACGAAGCTTACCCCCACAGAGTCTTCTGGCAGCAATGCGCGCACGACGCGCGTTCATGTGTCTCGGGGAGGGAACGCTGCTGCGGATGCAGCGATGTACGATGAGCTGAACGTTGGTGTCGAGGTCTCTTACCGGGAGATTGAGACTGTGTTTGCATCCAATGAATTTGTGTATGCGGACGGTCCACTGCGGAAAGCGCAGATGCGTGACGGTGCGAATGGCATGCTCTTAGAAATATACGACAGCAAGGTGATGCCCTTCAGCATGCATGCTACGGGCGAGGCATGGTGGCGTCGTTGGAATCACTCCAACCCCAATCGATGCGGCTTCCGCATCGAGAGCACGGACGATTCTATCGTCGAGCACTTCGGCATGGAAATGAGCGACACGAAGACCAAGACCACCGCCAAGTTCTACGTCCAGCAACGGCTGCGTCGATATGTGGAGGAGCACCGTGTTGTGGTGGTGTGGCAATCGCACATTGAGCCACTGGAGTTCTCGAACAAAAGCTCGCGGAATTCGCTTCCGCGAGAAGGGCTACGTGGTTATCAAACCCCATGAGGTGCCAGGCGACAGCGAAGATGAGGCGTATACCCTCGTGCAAACATGCCACAAAATTACGCCCGATCTTTCGGACCAAAGGCTTAATGGCGATGCGAAGACGGGGGCGTTGACCGAGTTTGTGCTCGGCGCCACGAACGCCAATATTTCTGCCAGCACTGAGATGATTGAGAACCTGTTGGTGGACTCCGAACTCAAACAGCGCAGCCGCATGTAAAGCGGTCAGACAAATGTCAATTTGGTGAAACGCGCTCATGAAGGTGAACGCCGCTGTATATCGTGACGTCACAAGGTAGGATGAATACGACACTTGATTTCCTTTAAAATGAGCGAAATTGATTTAAGAAGCTGGTATGTCATCTTCACTGCTGTGCTTGGCGAACACAAACACATTTACAACAGTTTGTTTGCCTTAAGCTGCTGGACGAGCAGTTCTTCCGTCTCGGCAGTGCACTGGGTCAGAGGCGAGCGCACAGCGGATGAGCAGTGTCAAGCAGCTCCATCACCTTCTTGATCCCTTGGGGGTTCGGCTCAACGAACAGAGCATTGACCAGGAGAACCTACGCAAGCACAAATTGTTTACAAACAGAATATCATCGTCAGTGATAGCCAATTTCGAGATGATCCTACAATTGTCTTACGTTGTCTTGGTGCGCTTTCTTGGCAGCTGCGAAGTCTCCCTTCCGAGCTGCCCGGGTGATCGCGAGCACTCGGGATGGCGCAGCATTGGAGAGAATGCTCATGACACCCACCGCTCCTGCAGCCATCATTGGCAGCGCCAAGTTGTCGGCTCCGCACACAACCGGGAGGTCACACAGAGCCATGACGTCCACCGCATGAGCGACCGAGTCCGTGGCGTCTTTCAGAGCTGCGATGCCCGGCACTTTAGCAAGCTCCGCGATGGTCTGAGGCTCCAACGACACACCCGCACGGCCCGGATTGTCGTAAATCATCACGGGCAGCCCCACACCCGCCACGCGACAGAAGTGCTCGTATAGACCTCGCTGTGAGGCACACACACATACGGTGGAGCGATCACCAAACAGGCATCGGCTCCCAACTTCTTGGCCTCGTGCGCCAGCCGCTCCGCCACCTCTGTGGACAATGCTCCAGTTCCAGCAATCACAGGCACTCGCCCATTGGCGCACTTGATGACGGTCTCAATGACTTTCAAACGCTCTTCATCCGTCACCAGTGTGTTTTCACCGGTTGACCCCATCTATGGACAAAAGACTCAACCTTTTTCAAAATACTGCAAACACTTTAGTCTGAAATGATTCCGCAGCGTACCGGCACCAAACCGTCGACGCCCTCTTGGATCTGCCACTCCACCAGCTTCTCCAGACGCAAATAGTCCACCGCAGAGCCGTCGGGCGTGAATGGGGTCACCAGAGCAGTGAACACTCCATCGAAGTGCATTTTTGATGCGAGGTGCGAGGAGAAAGCTCTTTTCAGCAATGAACTCATGGAGTTATGGCGTTGCGCAGCTCCAATGGAGAGCAAGTGGCGTCCAGACGATTCCTGGTATAACGTGACGGTATCCGATAACGATTTGCTGTTGACGAACGACTCATCCAATCGGCCGAGCTGAGGACTTTACTGATATCAAGTTACAGACATTGGTTTTATACATTTTAGTTTTTCACTTCAACGAGAAAAGTGCTTTAGTCATGCAGATTATTGACTCTGTCACTCCATTGCTCGCCAAATGCGTTGTTGAATGCCTTTAACGCACTCCGACATACCGACTGGGACACCGATTGCAAGAAGAAGAACAGAATGTGAGTCGTAAGCTGTATTTGCTGTTGACGAGAGGTCATGCCACACTAAGATCAAGAGAACGACACTGCATCACCTGCAAACCGCAGCAGTGCACCCAGCGGGATAGTCCCAAAGAGCGCACGCACTGTTTTGCGGAGCGCGAACATTTTAAGCACCCGCATATCAGCTTCGCTCGGCTAGCTGTCACAAACTACGCATAGCTCCACTTACTCGGGCCTGACCCACGACCCGGCTCAACGAGTACGATACGCGTGTCGGCCGACACGGTTTAACATTAGAATGAACTGCACTCTTTGGGTTAACAGCTTCGCAGATCAAGTGGGAAAGAAAACACATCATCGTTCAGTATGACAACGTATACAGCTGGAACGGGCATTCTAAACGAACATGTCCTAGAGCGAAAAGCAAATTATCCCGCACACAAACGATCGTGTTATTCGGATTGCCACTGATACCTCTTTACGGGAAGACTCTCTTAGCTATACGCACTGCAACTTGATCGCTACGCAAAATTTACTCGGGCTTAAGGAAGATGTCCTTGTACTTGAGCAGGTAGTCCTGGTAGTGTCACAGTAGTAGCCGAGGAAGCGCGGAGGTCGATGCCCTGTAAGGGACTTGACGCTTGGAGAGGAAATTGAAAAGTGAGATTGAATGAGACGTTAGCGGCTCCAGCCAGCTATCTGCTGCCTACTGGAATTGTACGAGCTTCACTACGAAAATCCAATGCCTATCTCTTCCTAAATCCCAAATGTATAGGCTATCTATCAACTGCTATCCTAATTCTTGGCTGCAACAAGTTGCAGTTCTTGAACGAAGGTGAGGAATCCAGTTACCGATCTGAATTCTTATCTCGGATGGTTTTGGACCAATGATGTCCTTGAACCTTTGAACGGTCGCCACCTTGAAGGTTGGTGTGCGGCCACAAACTTTGTGGATAGGCAGTACGTAAATTTTGTAATAAACATATGCAAATCTGACGTGGTTGACGTCGGTGGCGATGGCTGCCACTGACATCGACTTCGTCACATGACCTCCTTTCAAGAAGACGCCTATTTCGAAAATGGCTTCTTGTTCTTCTGGGACTTCCAGTAGAGGTCGACGAGTCCGGGAATCTGCTTTAGATTCCCCACGGGCTCCCAAGTGGCTTCTTCTTTGCTTTCACCAAGCCACCAAATCTTGTACTGCGGTTTTCCCTTGTACTTTCGATGCCCAATAACAGCTTCAACGAGTTGTCCCTCGGAGCCGTCGGCTAACACCACCTTCTTTACCTTCTGCTTACGCTTGTTGTCTTTGCGGTACGGTTTTAGTAGTGACGTATGAAATACCGGGTGCATCTTCAGTCCTTTCGATAGTCCCAACTCATAGGAATCTTTCGAAATTTTCTTTAACACTGGGAATGGTCCAATGTATCTTGGAGCGAGTTTCTTCGACTGTGCATATCCTTTGTGACGGATGTCCAAATTCTTTCCATCTAATAGCACCATATCATTTATTTCGAAGTTCTGAACAAGTCTGTTCTTATCGTAGTAATACTTCATACGCTCCTGCGCTTCACTCATACGGTCTTGTGCGACCTTGAGTAGAGTTTCTTGACGAAGCAAGAACTCTTGCGCTGCTTTCTCCAACTTCTTGAACTCTGGATCTGATGCCACATCATCTGGCATGTAGGGTACATACCCAAGATCCGCTTCAAACGGTGACATCCCAATTGTGGAGTGTACACTTCGATTGTAGGCAATTTCTGCCAAGTGGAGATATTCGTCCCAATCATTCTGTGATGGGTTAACGACACATCGGAGATAGTCTCCTATAAAACGGCTCGTTCGTTCTGTTTGTCCATCCGTTTGTGGCCTGAACGCGGATGACAGATTGTGCTGCGTTCCCAATGCAGTCACAATAGCTTGCCAAACCTTGGACGTGAACTTGGTGTCGCGATCGGACACAATGGTCTTCGGCATACCGTGGTCTTTCACATAGTTCTTCATGAACGTTTTCGCGATCTCTTGTGTATCGTCTGTCGTCTTTGTTGCAATGAATTTGGCGCGTTTGGTTAGACGGTCGACGATAACCATGATAGCATTAAAGCCATCGTTCGTCCCTGGCAGTGACACAATGAAATCCATCGATATGTCAATCCATCTGCCATTCGGAATATCTAGAGATTGCAGTAGGCCTGGAGGCTTCGTTTGCCTAGCCTTGTTGCGCTGGCACATTTCACATGTGTTGACGTAGCGCTGGATGTACTTTGACATCCTAGGCCAATAGTACTTATTGCGAACAGCCAAATAGGTTTTGTAAAACCCAGGGTGACCAGCTGACACTGAATCGTGGTTTTCACAGATGACTCTATTTTTTAAGTCTTCATTATCTGGAATATACAAGCGAGGTACTTCGTCTTCACCAGTCTGATAGTACAGCACACCATCGTCTATTGAATAACGAGGTATCTTCTTGCCTTCATTCAGACGCTTGACGATATGTTGTAGATCCTTGTTCCACGAGTACATTTGCTTAGCGGCTTGAGCCACAGTCACCTTCGATGCGACTATAGTTGCCATGATTTCACGATTTTGAGCTGACTCAAGAAGCTCTTTCAGACTAACTTGAGCAGCTTTATGCTCAAAATCGGGTCTTCGCGATAGAGCATCTGCAACCGTGTTGGTTTCACCAGGAATCCACTTGAACATCGGTTGAAATTCTGCGAGCTCATTGAACCATCGGGCAATCCTTCGGTTAGTCGTCTTTTGTGTCAGAATCATCTCAATGCTTTTGTGATCTGTTTCGACACTAAACGGTTTGTCTAGCAGATAGACACGCCAGGTCTTAAGAGCATGCATAATTGCTAGCAGCTCTTGTTCACGAACTGGGTAGTTCAGTTCTGCGGGCTTCATTTTGCGACCGGTATAAGCGATTGGACGTTCCAACTCTCCCTCCTTTTGAAAAAGGACACCCCCGATTGCGAAGTTTGAGGCATCCATCCTGATTCCGAACGGTTTCGAGAAGTCAGGAAGTTGAAGTACGGGAGGTGACGATAAACGACGCTTGAGTTCTTCAAAGCATCGCAATTGGTCATCCGTGAGCTGAATAGCTTCACTCGGTCGTTGCCCTTGATGCTGTCATGCAAAGGTCCTGCAAATTGAGCAAAGTCCTTGCAAAATCTGGAGACATACACCATAGTTCCTAGAAAGCTTTCCATTTGCTTCTTTGTCTTAGGAACAGGCCAATCGGCAATAATCTTGACCTTATCTGGGTCCATACGAACACCGTTACGACCCACAAAGTCGCCCAGCATGGAATCTCATCCACGCAAAACTGGCATTTGGACAACTTGATGTAGAGCTTCTGCTCTTCACATCGCTTGAGCACTCGGTCTAGGGCTTCGAGATGCTCATTGACATCTTCACTCTTGGTGAACACATAGATGTCATCAAAGTATATACGCACCACGTCACGTAAATCCCTGAAACCGTTTGGAGAAGGCGATTGAATGTTCCTGGACTTCCACTAAGTCCCATGGGAGTGACGAGATACTCAAAAAGACCATCTGGAGTTGCAAAAGCTGTAAAGGTATATCAGATTCCCTTAGCTTTACTTGGTAATAACCCCATAGCAAATCCATGCACGAGAACCAGTAGCTACCTGCCATCGCGTCAAATGTATCATCTTTACGCGGCATTGGGATAGCGGGAAAGATAGTAGCTAGGTTCAGTTGACGAAAGTCGTGCACTATACGCCATCCGACTGGTTTCTTCACACAGAAAGTCGGTGCACAAAATGCTGACGTACTTGGTCTTATAATGCCTGCCTGAACCATCTCTTTGGTCCATTCTTGTATTATCTGGCGTTGCTCAGGACTTTGGCGCCACTGCTTTACCGAAATTGGTTTGGTTCCAGGTTTAAGCTGAATTTCATGCTCGATACCTTCACGTACCGGCGGTGTCTCATTCGGAAGTTCCGTGCGGAAGACTGTATCCGCATACTTGCGTAAAACAGGATACGCAGGATTATCCTTGAGAGCTTCCCATCCTTGACTTTTGAGGCGTTCTGCCTTCTCTGAGTCATGCGGATTGATAACAAATACTGCCTCAACGTCTTTGCCTTTGCGAAGCATTCGCTGAAACTGCTTTGACGAAACGATCTTCGTCCTTCCATGTGCTCCTTTATGACCGTGATGCCGATAATAGTTGAAGATCTCGCGGTTTTGATCCACACGAGCATGGCGTCGTCCAGCAATCCATCGTGCTGAACGTTTGGTCGGAGTACGCAGTTTCACTGGTTTAGGAGGACTCACGGTACTGTTGCGAGGCTTGATAGTCAGTTCGTCCCAGTCAATATCTGGGTTTTGTTCGCGGAGCCATACCATACCTAGTACGACGTCTTTGTTCTCCGGAACAGGCATGACTTGGAATGTTCGCGATATCACTGGAAAGCCTTGAATTTGTAGGCTCATGTCGACTGTACGGCGCCGTCGATAAACGACTTGATTGTAGCCTAAGTCAACTTGCATCATCTCGTGCTCAGTGACTTCCAAGTCAAGCTTCTTGACTAACTCTTCCGTTACACCGTTAAGACTGCTTCCGTTGTCAATGAAGATTGAAACCTTCTTCTTATGACTTTCATCTTCGTACGCTTGAGCTTCGACTTCGAGGATTGCATACACCGATCCGCTCATATAGCGGTTAGCTTCCTTGCATTTCGGCTTAGTGCATTGTGGTGAAATATGACCCACTTCACCACAGTTCTTGCACGTAGCAGTCTTACGCCAATCATCCGTTTTGCCCTTCTTCTTCTCAAAACGCTTTGTTATTTGCTGTTTTGGCTTGAACGGACGAGATCCAGCGTCATCACGCGTGGACGATGGCTTAGACGGAGGTCGAGGTGGTTTCCCCGAATAATGTGCAAACTCGAAGTTTGAGGCAATCTCAATAGCCTGCTGTAACGTGCGAGGACCTTCTTCTTTGATCTTCCTAGCCGTTTCTTCCCTTAACCCATTCTGGAAGTAGAAACGTTTCTCCATCTCACTAATCGCTATTTCTGTTTGCGACATCAAGTCCTGAAACTTGGAGACATAATCATGGATGGAGTCCTTTTGCTTTAAACTGAACATCCGTTCACGGAGATCGTATTCGAAGTCCTTCGGCCTAAAGCGCGAACGCAATTGGCTCTTGAACAGTGACCACGTTGCATGTACATTAACACGCTCACATTCCGCGACAAATGCACGGTACCAATTCAACACGGACTTGCCCAAGTTGCTGGATATTATCGTCACAAAATCCGATGTATCCGCTTCCATCAACTGGCGTTTATTGGCGTAGTACTGTTCTGTTGCAAAGATCCATAACTCGATATCTTCGCTATATTTGCCTTCATAAACCGGAGGATCCTTCTTCCTATGCTCACTTCTTGACGCAAGCAATAGCTCAAACCGTTCATTTGCTTGTTGCATCTGAGCTTGCATCTGGGCTTGCATCTGGGCTTGATACTGTTGTTGTTGCTGTGTAATAAACACTAGCAACTGTTGCATTGACATAGCCTCAGGTGCAGAAGTACTACTCTGTGTAGTGTCCTCATTAGCAGCTTCACCTTGCGGTGTTGCCGCTGCGGTTGTGGCAGTTCTTGGCACTTGTCGTTGCCGTGGATTTGGAGATTCACTCTCACTCGCTCTATCCCTTGTACGCATTGGGAATAGATTGAATGGACTTTTCGTAGGGTTTACCCACCAAAAAGCAACAATACACAAGACAAGTGTCAAGTAAAGCAAACTGTATTTACAGTCTAGTTCCTCTTAGGCTGCACGCGGATTATGCGGTTAAGCTTAGTGCTAACTTTGTCCTCACAAGCCAAAGGTCGTGCCAAGCACAGTTTAGCAAACGATCGACCTTTTTGATGTTCTCTTCGTCCTTAAACCAACTGGCGGACTTTCGGAACCGAGTTACGATACGCTTGGCCTTCTTTACTTGTACAAGAAGGTCAGCTTGAAGTTTAGCGATTTTCTCGCTATCACCCTGCAGTTCGTAAAGGTCTGGGTCAATAGCAGGGACGTGTTGGACAGCAGGTCTCGTGGTGGACGTCAATTCAACTACTTTGACAGTCCGAGACTTAGTGTCTTTCTTTTTATCCAACTTTCCACTGCTCTGACTGTGGCTCTTTTTCCAACGAGCCATAGACCAGTACTGGGCACGGGCACAAGGCAAGGAACTGCTACCGGGCAATCCAAGAACTGTTGTCTCTCACCAGAGGCGAGGCGTCAAGGATACTTAGGCCGGCTACTAATAGCAGTTCAACAACTCAACCGAGGCTGTTCGCTAACGATCTGGGCGGAGGCTAAAGCCCAAAGTGGTATTTCCACCAACCCCACGCTGTGATGCAAACAACTACTCGAGAGAGTGTTCCCCGAATAAAGGCTCCCCTTTGTGATCTAGTGCTTCCCCACGATGTGGCTGGCACAAATAACCACTGGATGACTCGCTTCCCACTATGTGGCCACGAGCACCCAAGCCTTGAACCTTGAACCGAAGCTTGAACCGAAACTTGACCAACAAGTGCTACCATGTCACAGTAATAGCCGAGGAAGCGCGGAGGTCGATGCCCTGTAAGGGACTTGACGCTTGGAGAGGAAATTGAAAAGCGAGATTGAATGAGACGTTAGCGGCTCCAGCCAGCTATCTGCTGCCTACTGGAATTGTACGAGCTTCACTACGAAAATCCAGTGCCTATCTCTTCCTAAATCCCAAATGTATAGGCTATCTATCAACTGCTATCCTAATTCTTGGCTGCAACAAGTTGCAGTTCTTGAACGAAGGTGAGGAATCCAGTTACCGATCTGGATTCTTATCTCGGATGGTTTTGGACCAATGATGTCCTTGAACCTTTGAACGGTCGCCACCTTGAAGGTTGGTGTGCGGCCACAAACTTTGTGGATAGGCAGTACGTAAATTTTGTAATAAACATATGCAAATCTGACGTGGTTGACGTCGGTGGCGATGGCTGCCACTGACATCGACTTCGTCACAGGTAGCGAGCAGGCTTGCGGCCGGTCAGCTTCTCCACCGTGTCCGACGTCTCGCGCATCGAACCGTTGCCCAGCATCGTACCGCAGCAGATGCAGTCGCCGATGCACAGCTTCATGGGCAGCTGCGAGAAATCGCCAGTGGCCATGTCCGTGGGCAGGCCGTGGTCCAGCCACCACTTCGTCAGATCCTCGTCCGACATGTCCTCGTACTCGCACTTGTAGCCGGTCTGCTGGCACATCCACTCCATGACATCCTTCTGCTGCACAGACTCGGGACCCGTCACGTTGTAGATCTTGTTGGGCTCACCACGACCCAGGATCAGAGCGGCGAACACGCGGCTGCAGTCCTCACGGGCCACGTAGGCGCCGGGGACACCGTGGCTGTTGGACAGCCACTTGTTGCCGCAGAACTTCCACGACGGAGCGAAGAGGTTGGGGATGTTGTCCATGTACAACCAGTTTCGCTGGATGTTGTAGTCCAGGCCGCACTCCTTGACGGTCTTCTCTACAAAGTGGTGGTCACGCGGCAGGAACGGGATCTCCTCCTCCACGTCCGTCTCGATGCCCGCACCGACGAACGACGTGTAGCACACGCGCTTGACACCGACCTCCTTGGCGGCACGGCACACGTTCTTGGCCTGGTTACGGCGACCATCGCCGAACAGCCACGTCGAGATGAATCCCACAGCCTCAGCGCCTGCGAACACCTTCTTCATGCCTTCGACATCGTCGTAGCTGGCCGCGACGACCTCAGCGCCCTTGGCGCGCCAGCCAGCAACAACATCCTCAGGGATGACCTTCAAGTTGTAGCTCGTGAGCACGAGGTGGTCCTCAGGCTTGAGGATCTCGATGGCGAACTCGGCGGCAACGCGGCCGAGGTTGCCGTCGGAACCGGTCAGGACGAACTTGGTCATGATTAAGTATGCGGTGGATGGGGTGGATGCTTGCTTGCGGGGCTGGGATGCAATTGCAAAGTGAGTGTCGAATCGGTGGCGGTGGACGCTCAAAGCAGACGATGTCATCTCAGTGCACTAGAATTGGGCCAAATTCATAACCAAGTACGTGTTCATTCCTTCCTTCATACTAGTAACCAAGTGCGCGGCAGAAGGGTGCGTCTTCAGGCCAACAGCGGGTCGGATGCACTCATCTTTGGATGAGGTACCGTTTTTCTATTACCGGCGATGCAAGAAAGCATTTGAAGGTGTGCTGGGGTGGAAATGCATTGAAAGGCAGAGAAGCAGGATCCCAATCATCGGAATGGTGCGTTTGTGGTGCCCTTAAGTGAGGAAACGACAGTCGTGCTTCGTACCGCCGCTCCCAGCACTTGCTGAAATGTATGCTAATTCTGCGCTAGGAGAAAGCTTGTGCTAGTCAGTTGTATCGTCAGAACCAGAAACTGCAAGGTGCTGACGGTGCAGTATCGCCAATGTACGCCGTTGCCCCTAAATTAAACTCGCCATGAAGAAAATGACATAGAAACGTGCGGCAAGTTGCAGTTAACCCTTACTTCCCGGACCGAAAAAGCGATGTATATTTTGGCCTTAAGTTGGAGGTCCAACATAAATTTATATAGGAATTTGTATGGACTCGCAAACCGTCCGGCCATGTTACCAAAAGTGAGCAGGGTTGTTCCTTGTAAAAAGGACACATCCAACATGAGGGGCGCTTATGATGGACAATTGCGTCAAGGGGGCATCTTATGTTGATAGGCTCTACATTCGTTTTGTACTTTTTATTAGAAGCGCCTCGTCGTTGGAGTGTTGCACACGTCCAACATGATCTGTAACTCTACCGAGCCAATGAAAACTTGAAAAGCAAAGACACATTCATTGATTGCTTGTTACCACACTGCAAAAAAGAGAAAAACATACAGAAACGCTCCTCCTTCCCGCATGCCGAAACTCAGACCGCATTCGCACTTGGTCCTTCACCAGCACTCGAGTCGGCGTCGCCCACCGTGTGTCCTTTACCTAGCCCCTGGCGGCGCCGCTTCCTACCAGAATGTTGCGCGGGTGCGTGGTCCCTGAGCTTGGGCACCTGTTACCGCGCCTTTACATTTCACATCTGTTTTTGAGATATTGTGGCTAATCGCACCTTGTTTTTGATAACAGTGAAAATAGATTACCAGCGAAGTGCAAGATAATCGTGGCTAGCGAACCGTGCGGACCGTGAACTGGACCGTCCAAAGCCACGCGTCGCGCGGCCACGGATTTCAATTCATTTTGGAACCCTCCCTCCCACTCGGATTGCACGCCACGGTAAGCTTGGTTATGATGCATTTGCGTACGGTAGTCGGGTTAACTAACTCTCGTGGTGGCTATGCTGGCGTGAATATCTAGTGCTGGTTGATCTGAGAAGCAGAACTCGCTGACGGACGGACTGGATTCACTGACGGACGGATCGAATTTGCTGACATTCACTAGTGCGTGCGGTTATTCATTACGATCCGTAAGTGAGGTCGTATTCTAACGGCTTGCTCTGTCTTTGGTGATCTGTAGACTCGCAATGTCAGGCAAAAGAGCCATGCCAGCAGCAGGCTTAGGCCACACTCGATCGGGCGGGCGGAATTTGATGAAGTACGCATTTGCTTCCGACGAAGAAGACAACGACGAGGCTCAACGCAGGCCCCACGCTTCACGAAAGAGTAACCATCTCGGTCTAATAGACATCGCCTGTGTATACGATTTAACCAACGCCTATTTATTCATCGTTTCCATTTGAAGGACGCAGAGTTGTCGATGCTGGCGTTGACGAACCAAGTGATGCTGAAGGTAAAGTTGCGCACCTTGACATTCTCAAAGAAAAAGTTGCGCACCTTTTCATGAACATTTGGTTTGTAGTGCCGCCAACGCAAAAAGCTGGTGAAGCGTCTGTTCCAAATCTGTACAGCATCGACACTGAAGACAGTGAAGCAAGCGATCCCGAAGAATCGAGTGACGAAGCTGAAGATACTCAACGCACGCGATGCAACTACGGCGTGAGCAAGGTGATGAAAAGAAATGTCTCGAAAAAGGATGGCAAGTCTTCGCAGGCAGGTAAAAATAATCTCATTGTAGTGCAAGGCTACCATGATTCCATTATAACGACTTTGGTTTTACAGGATACAAAGTGCGTTCACGAAAGAGTGAGACGTGGGTTGCACGGCAAAAGGTCACGAAGAGGCAGCAAGTTCGGAATACGATCTCGTTGTTTGGACATGCAGAGTATCATAGCTGGGACGCATTTTCACAGCTTGGGAAGTATACCAAGGGAACACGTTTTCTAGGTACCGCGTACGTGACTCTCAAACCAGGGAGGACTACCACATGAAGGCACTGGTTCCCAAATCAGAACAACTTCCGAGGACATTTACGTGGAAGTGGCGCAAGTTCGCGTGTACGCATGGCTGCTCGCAAAAGACAAGAGGGAAAGGTGTCCGCAGGAAGTCTATGCAGTTTTTGGGATGCAAAGCCCGTGTTACAGCCTACGCTACCTATGTGCTGAACAGGGATCAGACAAAACGCTGGTACATTACCACAAAGAATGAGGTGAGCATCATGTGCATGGTTTCATACCTCTTGTTTGCTGACATGTGGTTCGATTCTTGTTTAGTCTACCATTCACAATCATAACACTACAAAGCAGACGTACACGGCCCTGATGAGAGGCGAGGAAGTAACAGACGAAATGTTGCTTGGAACCCTCGAAGCTTTGCAGAGACAAACACGGAAACAAAACAGGTTGCTGATTTTGTCGCTAATCACTTTGGTACGTGCTCTTGTCAAGACTTGGTTTTTGTTAAGTACTAAGTTACGTTTTGGCTCTAGATATGCCACTAACGACACAGCAGATCCGCAATCTCATGAACGGAAGGCTTGGCAAAGTCAATGCTGATGAGCGCGTGAAGAAACTGCTATCAGGTTTTCTGTCATATGAGGGCAATAGTGCACTCCTCATCCAGGATGAATTCGACCAAAGCTGCGGTATTGTACTGCAAAGTGGCGCGCAAAAGAGATCTTTCGTCGTTGGGGTGGCAACGTGCTTCTGGACTGGACGCACAATACCACAAATATCGGCTTCTATCTCGGTAAGTGGTGATATAAAAACAAGTTGCGCAACTTTTCTGACTTTTGCTTGCATGCGAATAGGAGGCTTGGTGGTCACTGTAGCAACTGGGCGTGGTGTCTCCGTACTTGACTTCCTTTGCTTAAACCAGAAAAAGAGACTGTAACAACAGTGTTTCGCTACTTCAAGAAACACAATCCCACATCAAAGAGTATCGCGTCCTTCGTTATCGACAAGGACTTCAATGAATGGCGTCTACTGGAAGCCGAGTTCTCTCACGCAGCGGTACGTCTCTGGGTTCAAACTTGACAGGATCATCCAAGCTAATCACGATTGTCGTCCTTGTAGGTGCTGTTATGTCAATTTCACGCGTTAAAGTACATAAGGCATAAACTTGCCTCACGTGAGTACGGACTTCGAGTGCCTGCACAGAAGAAATTGGAGAAGATGTTCGCGGCGATGATGCATTCATCCACTGAACAACTCTTTTGGCACGCAAGGAGGTGTTTTCTGCTCAAGTCGTGAGCATGTCGAAGTCGTTCGCTGCCTATTTCGACAAAAATTGGTTGTCATGCAAAACTATCTGGTCTAATTATGCGCGTCACACCCATTTCACTGCCGGTAACACCACAACTAATCGTATCGAGGCATCGTGAAATCAGTTCAAGCAACTTCTTGGAAAAAGTCGAGTGTTGACAAGTGCGTCAAGGTAATATTGCAACAACAAGGATGTGTTCTACGCCAGTTCGAGTCCGCTATGACTATGTACATGACGAAGTCCTACATGTTCCCATCATTTCACCCTTTCCTCAGCGTTATTGTGGATTACCTGAGTCCGTACTGCATGAAAAAGGTCAGAAGGCAATGCGACTACTTCGTGTGGAGTCGCAGCCAATGGACATGGAGCCATGAGGCTGATCGGGCACGTGGTGACGTGTACAGAAGGACATTGTCGAGTGGGAAACAAGTCGTTGTTGAGTGCGGAAACACAACGAGGTGGACATGCAATTGCCTATTCTTCATATCGACGCGTCTTACTTGTCAGCACCTTTTCAGTGTCACCATGGAGTTGCGCAACTTGCAAATTTTCCCGCGTGAGCAGATCCACCCGCGCTGGCGAATGGATGTTGCAACAGAAGTGGCTCCAATAGTGCGGGACGGTATTGAACAGCTATCCTCCGCTCGAAAGGGTGGTAAGGCCGAGGGATGTGGTGCGACTGACGAAGCTGTTGCAAAGCGCTTTACCTACGTGAAGTTAAAGCGCGGGCAAACATCTGATCGGGCAGTTCTGTCTGACTGTGAGAAGTACAACATGATCCAGGCTGAACTTGGATCACTTACCGAGTTTTGAAAGGTCTGCCGTCACACGCGTTTTACGATCGCTTCATAGAGCTGCAACAGGAGGTCGGCAGCTTGATGCGCGCGTGGGGTGCAGTGCCGTCACGGTCCGAGCACGAGGTGGATGACTCGGAAGTGGATGACACGGTAGATAATGATTTACTGTTCAGGGATTCCTCTTCGGATGAACTAGATGTGATGTATGACAGTGATTTTGATGACACATTCGATGAAGTGAATGCTACCTCGGGTGCAATTGTCGACAATGAGAACGCCACGGAAAACGAGGGAGATAGTGCGGCTGACTTTTATATGGGCAGCGCAGACCAGGACACAGAAATCACGTTCCAACAGTCTACGTTATGGGATTTAAAGCAGTCGTTTGATGCTGTACCGAATCCGTCACAAATATCGCTCCCTGACTGGGATATCTCTGAAAATTCTCAGCATATGATTGAAAACGCTATAGCAGTCAGAAGTGACCCAGAGGCTAGCAGCACTTATCATTATGGTGAGATCAAGCCCAGATCGGGCAAAAAGTTGCGCAACTTTTCGACACAATTGAAGTCGGGTCTTGAAGTCATGAAATTGCCAGCTGCAAGCAAAGCAACATCCCGCAAGACGAATAAAAAAAACTGGCTGTCGTAGAATCGCGGAGTGATTGCCCTATTAGATTGAACGATTTCGTGACTTGGCTTGAGAGGACATCTCAACTGGATGCTGTATCGACAATCATGGAATTGTACCCAGTGCTATTCACGGATAGTTTTCTCCTCGAACAAGCTGCCTCCGTCAAGGAAAAATAGCTGTTGAAGAGCACTACATCTACAACTACATTGTCCCGTTCAGCATTGTGACAAAATTAGACAGCGCACTTGTTGAATGGGGGGACACTGGGTAGGACCGAAGAAGAGAGCATCCAGATTCATGACGGTGAAGAAAGGGAATCACATCCAGTGCCCGTCGTCACTTTGCGACGATTTACCGGCTTCTCGAAGTAAGTACCGACACTAATGAATTGTTCTTGACTGTTAGCTAACGTTTAAACGTTGTGTTCCAGGCTGTATGTATTGCTACTCTCCCGGTTTTACGATATGCGAAATAAATTGGAGACATACACTCACGACATGGCTTGGATCTCCAAGGATTGGTGTGTTTATGCGGGTAGCACACTATCGTTTTTATGGGATGATTCTCCGACGCACATGCACATTGCAGCGGCGGTCAGTAAAAAGTACCAACAGTGTTGGCTTACGCGGAAGTTTTACACCACAACCAATAACCCCGACGATTTCTTCTGTGCAACTTTTGAGCAAATAATTGGACGCACTGCCCGGTCGAAGCTGCTCAATGATGTCGTGGTGATCTGGGGGCTCAGCCACGTTGTTCGAGAACTGATGGATGCTATATCATTGATTCCTTGCTGGCACAGAACGAAGCTATAAAGCTACCCCGGACCGGTTCGATTCGTTGAAGTTTGTGATTATACCTTTGTTTATGGCTGCTCTAAAGCACTGGGCAGTGGTAATCATCGATGTTGCTGTAAAGAGAGTACACACGTATGACCCTCTAGGGGCAGATGCAAACAAGAGTTTCCTGAAGCACAAGTGGGAAGACTTCACGCTCCCTTTGCTGCACAAATGATACTCAAGGGATGTAGAGGAAGTCCAGTCAGCTAAGTCAATCGGATTCACCACGAACCGAATCAAGACACCAGAGCAGACCGATGGGTCTAGTTGTGGTCTGTACTGCATCGCCCAAGTGTACAGTTTCTGTCACGCGAGACGTCAATTCGAGAAAGTGAGTGTGATCCCAGAGCGGGATGTGGAAGTGATGAGGCTAAAGCTCCTATGGGAAATCATCTGCAAAGCAGACAAAGAAGATGATGACAACGGTGACAGAGAGCTGCAAACAATTGATAAAAAGGTGCGCAACTTTTTGGCGAGACCAAGACTTAACGAGTTCTTAGCGCTTAGCTATCGGTAACGGAGCCAATACATACGATCTTACGTGTTTGACTTTGTCAGAGCTTGATTGAAAATAGTGGAAAACGCTCCTGTAGGTGGCTGATAAGTTTCCCCACTTGAAGCCGCGAGGCTGAGTACGCTGGACAAATCTTCTGCAACGAGGGACTTAATCTCTTGGTGCGCTTCAACTACAGCTGCAAGCAGATTCTCCACAGCGTCCAAACGCTCCTGCATATCCTTCAGTTCTTCTACTCGACCCCACAGCAGTTCCCTGTACATCAACTTCGTGTTCGAGACCTGAGCGCCACCTGGTTCCGCCTTGTTCTCCATCCTACATGAAGCGCGCGCCGCATTCATGATCTTACTGTCGACCGGCGAGTTTAGCAATGACTGTAGGAGCGATTCATGTGTACTGGACCGGTCTAAGAAGTTCGGACAGGTTCAAAAATGCTCGGACCGGTCCAATTCTGCGCAGGTTTTATGCTGAGGAAGCCGATAAATTACGGCGTTCGGGATGGAAAAAAAAGCGAATTACCGATTTAAACCGGTAAAAAGTTGCGCAACAGGAAAAAAGGTGCCCAAGGCGCGCTATCTAAAGGCGCCGTAACGAAGCCCCTGAGCTTGTGCTCCTCCTGCAAACGCCGTGGTATATCGCTGCCATTGTCCCAGTCCAAGTGCCAGATCTGGAAACAGGTTTTCTCCCTGTTCTCACGTACGACGTTGCAGAGATACCTGCTGCAGCAATCACGCACAGTTAGCATAGATACCAGACTCGAGACCAGCACGATCAAATAGTACGTACCGTTTCACGCCAGCCGAACATGCTGGGCAATAATACTTGGTGTACTTACGTGGCACGGTCTTGAATATGGCGCACACTTTGCAGGTCCTATGGCACTTTTTCATGCCCTGGGTGGTGTCCGCGCAGTCCGGGTTCTCTGCTAGCACATGCCCTTCGTCGCTATGTGTGGTTGCGCGTCGACGCTCACCAGGACTTTGCAACGGCGAAGCTGCCGTTCGATCCTCAGCACAAGTCGCACTCTACATCGTCAACATAAGATCCCATATGTTGGATGTTAGCAGATAATCATTGCGCTTATGTTGAAATATCCAACATAATCGGTACCGCGATGCTTTCGAATGAATCTTCGTCCACAGCCAGCAACTGATCCATCAGAATTTCAAAAAACGCGTAGTGCTTCGGGGTCGTTCTTCATTTACTCGCTTGTTGTATCGATAGACGATAAATGCGTTCACGAGCGCCATGTCCAGCAACCCCATGAATAGCGTATTGTAGTATTTTCGCGTCTTGTAGGATAGCTGCACGCTGTAGCGTTGCATCCGGAGCTGGTCGTGGACGTCGACGCCACCCATGAATCTGTGATAGTCACGAACCAGCTCCGGAGCTTGCAGTGCTTGCATCTACGCCGCACTGTAACACAGCACGTCAATAATTAGCACTTTCAGATAACACGTTCACAACAAGCCACTTACTGACGGTAACCGGCGTTCAGCTTCCTCCACTGCTCAGGAGGTAGACTGGATTGCGGTCCAGCCACCTGACTGCTGTGAGTTGAGGAAACTGCTTGTTTTCAGCCATCTTGATCGTCCCTTGGGGCAGCACTACCTCTTTAATTCCGTTCACGGTTCGCTCTGCTTTCTCCGTTATAATCCCCTTAGAAAATCCAGCTCTCCTCGTCTGAATTGTGCCAGTAATATACATACTGCGGTGAAAGAGCTCCAGCGCGAGTCGAACTGATGTATAGTAGCGGTCGGTCACGACCAACCGCCAAGGAGACGACGGCGATGGCGGACAGAGAGCTCTGAGATTCCTCAGGACAGCGGCTTCCCGCAATTGTTGTCTGGCGGTACAGGAGTGCGGAGGTGGTCCTTTGCCCCGCAGTATACTTCGATTCTGTTGGCATATGTTGGATATTCGCACAGGTTGATAAGTGTTATGTTGAATTATCCAACATAAGGACTACAATATAAAAAAACGACGAGCCGAAACTCGTCGCAAACACACCCATGGACGCACCTCATGCAATACGCAGTATCTGCACACGCAGCGACGAACACCTTGGTTCCCCACTCGTGGGGCTTGTCCTTGTTGAACTGCCGGGTGGGGTTGTAACGTGACCTTGACGGCAGTGTTGCTTCATCGAAGCTGATAATTGGAGGAACTTTATATCTGCGCGCGAAAGTCCGCTGCAACACGTCGACGACAGGGCGTATCTTTCAATCTCTATCCGTATCTGCCTGTGGCGACTTGTTGTTGGAGAAGTGTAGATAACCCATGATGTGAAAAAAACGATTTCTTGACATGAAATTTCCAAAGCGACATGCTGGCAACGCACCAGGCTGCGTCAGTGCCCAATGTGGAGCAATTTCCTTCCTCATGGGCGCCAACATCCGCGCAATCAACAGAGCAACGACCCGCAGCACCTCCCATGGCTCAACAGGCTTGACATCGGCGAGTCTTCGCCGAATATCGCCCAGACTTTCTACTTCTAAATCCTTCCGTCGCGGTGGGGGTTGAGCCTGAATGGCCCGCGCACGACGTCCGATCGACTGGGTATGGTATTGGTTTGTTTCCACCGCAATCTGGACCCATAACTTTGGTGGCAAAAAGTAGAAAAATAGCGCTAAAGGGTCCTCTGCCACAGTCATCACACTCGGGGAAGGTCCGTAGGGCCCATCGTAAATGTCATGGTACTTGGGGTTTGGTCCAAACTTGGCATGGTCTATAAAACACACAGACACTCAGTTAGTTATGTTGACTTTATGTTGGATAAGCAACATGCACCAAATTATTATGTTGGATCACATCCAACATAACTTACCATACTCCCATCCGGACGCCTTCATTTCGCGCAGCCTCTCGTCACTCTTAGCTACGGACAGACACAGCGAGTCGGGGAGTGCTAACTCGATCAATTCGGTTTCCTCGTCAGAGAGGTCACCAATCTCCCAGTCTTGGTCCCACTCTTCATCTTCATCAAAGTCTGAATCCTCATCCGAATTCAAACCCATGCATTCCCCCGCGCCGCCGTCCATCAAGTTCGGGTCGCCGTCGACGACACAAGCTGGAACCACGTGAGGTGCTGTGGCGTGGCCGACACCTCATCCACGCTATCGCTGCGGTCACCAGTGCTTCCATCGTCGGATTGTAGAACGCCACGTCGACGTGAACGGCCCAGGCTAGCGCTTGCAGCTCTCCGCTTACCCCTACTAGGTGGTGGGATGATGGGCGGCCGGGATCCAGCCACAGCGCTTGTAGGCCGAACGGGAGTCGATTCGGATCCCCGGCAGCCACGGTAGCTACCAGGGCATCCAGCGTACTGGCCACAGCTTCTTCGCTCGCGACCGGCGTCGAGTTGTGCGCCGCATGCTCTCTTGTCGCCTTGGCTGCAGCCTTCTTCTTGGGCGCCGCCGATACTGCCTTAGCTGCAGCCTTTGGCTTCGCTTCACTCTTGCTCTTACTCATCTCTAAGCATTCCCGGAGTGTATCTATCGTCTGCGCAGCAGAAGCTTCTGCTGCCGTCGTCTGCTCGCCACTCGTTTTATCTTTTGCTTGCGCCCTCTTCTCGGCGCGGCGGTTGTGGCGCTCCCGTCGTTGTACCTCCAGTGCACCACCCCTCCTGTTGCGACTCCGCCGCAGCACCTCTTCCTGCAGAAGGCGCTCTGCATCCGTCAGCTTGTAGCGCGGGGTTTTGCCTACCCCCGCGACCATCTCTTCCTTTCGCCTCGTTTTCTTGAATGGCGATGGTTGAGGGCTGTCGGCCACTAGATTTTGATGGGTGGTGGGAAGGGGTAGTAGCCTTTCTCTTTTGCATCGTGGTCTATGTTTCGTGACTCGGGAAACGAGGCCCTAAGCCTGTGCATTTGGCCGTTATATGTGCAAATTTTATCTTGATCTAAATATTGTCAAGAAGTACATACAAACACCAAGTGCAATGTCTGCTTCTGATGAACGGTTCATCATAAGCATAGATGCCGAAAATTCTAAACACCTCTTATGATGAACCGTCCGCGAAAAGGGTGCCAACAAAATCCAAATGGGGTGTCAGCAAAAGGCAGAAGAGAGCCCCAACAAAGGAAAAAAAGGTTCGCACCCCAAAATATGGACCGGCCAGCCCCAAGCCGGCTAGCCTCAATTTTACCCCCAAGCCGGCCAGCCCCAAGTCCAAGACAACCTCTTAAGCCAGCCAGATCTGCCAGCCCCAAGCCGGCCAGACCCAAGCCGGCTAGCGGTATTAATATCAAGCCTGCGGGGCTAGTGGCGCCGATTGAAGGCCAACCAACCCCGAACCCCAGGCTGTACCAGTTCCTAGCCAACCTGCAGCGACTCAGCCAGCGACAATAGACCTTGCTTACCTGCAGCGATCCAGCCACCAAGAACACAACGCTGCCAACCTGCAGCTATCCGGCCAGGTGCACTAGCCTATAACTTCCGTGCAGTGACCTAAATGCAACAGCACTTCTAAGAGGACAAGGTAACAAATAAACGGCAAATGAATATATTGATCGTTATACACACAGGCTCAAATAACGATAGCGTAATTGCTGCAGTATCTGTGTTCTGCTAGCACCATGAAAGGAAGACCCGTTGCAGAAACTTTCGAATGCAGCGATGACGTACCACTTTTATATCTATATTTATAACAATTCAATTAAGGTTTTTGATTTGTGATTAATTTTAAAAGTAAAATAATATGGTAATTGCCCCGGCTAAAACAGGTAATGTTAATAATAATAAAAGCTGTAATTAAAACAGACCATACAAATAGTGGTAATCTATGAAAACTTAGACCAGGAGCTCTCATTGTTTCTATTATTTTGGAAACATATTTTATTTCTTGGTTTTAATTTATTCATTGCAGAAACTTTCGAATGCAGCGATGACGTACACACCGCAATTGAAAGTATCCTTTGTACGCCGAATCCAGGAACGAATGCTTAAAATCGGAAGCGTCTGCCCTCAGGAGGTGTAAGCAGTCGGGTCATTGCGCTTGCTGCTCGACGGACACGTTCTTGATCACTCGAGCATTGATAGAGTCCATGCCTCGCCGCTGCAAGGAATGCATCAAGAAGCACGGTAGCAAGACCCACTACAAATTTTACCATCATTCTGCTTGACTTGATTTTTGTATGCTTGATAAGGTGTTCATATATTTGTCGCAATGCCGGAAACGGTCACTTGTATAGCAGCCCCACCATAAAGTTGACAATCTTGAGTGTTAAAACAAGTCTCGGGTGTGTTATAGCGATGGGTACAGCATATCTAAACAGCGTGTGCTAACTCATAAAATTGACTGCGTGGCGGCCCAAAACGTCGGTGTTCATAAGAACTTGGCGCGGAGTGTATAAGCTACCTTTGTTAGATAGCGGGTCGAATGTCGGTTTTAGTAATGGTAGGTTTTGGGAAGGCAATTTTGGTGGAGCCCATGAAGGTGTTTGTTGGGACCCTGATTGCTACAGTAGTCACCGCAATTAGTCTGCGTTCAATATTAGTCTCATACGGAAAATAGTCTCACTTTGATTTAGTGTGACTAATTGTTGTGAATATGAAAAATCAATGATCAAAAATAGTCTGTGCTAGGGTGTACATCTGGTGCAGCGGGATGGGTCCGACCCTCTCATTCGGCTGACCTGGGTTCGAGCCCCCTTCGTGCAGTTAGCCTTGTCGGTGGCTCCGACAACACATGGACTGGTCAGGGTCAGCCACGATTTGTGGTGCATATGGTATATTAATATCAACGGTGGCTGCGTCGAATACGAAGGTTTTACTTTTACGTGGTATGTTTTATTAAAAATAACTGACATAGCCACATATTTTAGAGTAATTATATATTTGACCTGTACTTGCAGTCTTTGCCAGCCAAAAGCCAAACCATTCATTTCCTGTTTGCCACCGCGCCACGAAGACCTCCTGCACTACAAATAGCTCATTCAATGAGTGTGAACACCGAACTGTCGAAAAGTCCATGCGGTGGCTGTGGCGAGCTTGTTGGTACAGTCCACACCTGTCCACAGTGCTCGGTTAGCATGCACCCTTTTTGCGGAACTCCAGTCGGACCCGAAGGTTTTGGGCAACCCATCATGTGCCCGAGCTGTGACTGCCGCGACGTCAAGGAGATGTCCAGTGCCTCGCCGATTGTCGCGGCTTTTGCGAAGGCGTCGAGATGCAGTGCTACAGGCTCGGAACTGAGCCCGTCAATTGAGACCTCTTCCTCTGCTGACTCATCGAGCAAAGAAGAGTCGGAGAAGAGTGTTCCGCCTTCAGCAGACGCGTGTTTACAAGAAACTGCAAGCTCCCGTCGATCGACACAAATCGTCAGCACGGTTAAGCAGCGGGTCAAAGTGGTGCAGTGGCCGCATACGACCATCGTGGTCGCATTACAGGGTGATAGCTCACGTGCACGATTTACGCAGATTCAGGTCGCAATCCTCTCCCTCTGTTTCCACCATGATGTGGCTTTCGCGAGGTTGGCATCTGCCTAGAGGTGCACCTGAAAATCAGCTAGGGAACTCGTCGAATGCGGGCGCAAATAACCCTCTTATGCGCCACGTATCTCCACGAAGTCAATGGGTGTCGTGGCTGTACGATGAGTTGCTGGATGAATTTGATCGCCTGCGGAAGCTAGGGCTGAAGTTTGACGCGTCGCTTCTGCGCCAATTGGCGCTGCGAATTCTGAAGACAAGTACAGGTCCCTATACAATCTCGTCGGTCGACCAAAATGGAGCGAGCTTTGCTTGGCAAAAAGATCACCGCGAGATGGATCCAGACATTCATGGAGGCGCATCAGATCGTCTTCCGCACACACAGCGGCAAGAAGCAAATCAGTCCAGAGAAACAAGCAGCAATCGAACGTGAAGTTGCCACTCATCTCGGCCAGCTGAAGCGCGGATTCGAGTCCGGCGTGCTCAACGAGGATGTCATTGAGAACATTGATGAGACCCATTTCGTTGTGGATTTCGACAATGGCAAAACGCTTGGGTTCGTCGGCGAATAAAACATTAAGTATGCTGACGTGGTGTCTGGTGGGGAGGGGATGACAATGGTGGTCAGGATCTCTGGCGGAGCCAGTGGCAGACTTCATCCACCGATGATAATTTTCCAGAACACTTCAAGCAGCTATCCAATCCGTGGCGTTCCAGACAAGACTCCAGGAGTCTGCTACAGGACGGGTCCTAAGGGGTGGATGAGCAAGCGCTTGTTTCGAGTGTACCTGGGGAGCATAGAGCGATGAACGCGGATCGCTTAGGACGAGAAAAGTCGATATTTCTCGACAACTGTTCATCCCACCTAGATGAAGATGAGTGCCAGGACGAGCTCAAAAAACTGAATGCGCGTCTCGTGTACTTCCCACCTAACGCGACTGATCTCTGTCAACCTGCTGACTCCTTCGTTATAGCAAAAATTAAGGATGTGTGGCGTCGCAAATGGAACCAGAAGAAAATCGAGTTGATTGAAGGACACGAGTGGCAGAACGAGAAGCGCAAGGATGGGTCCTGGTCTGGTAAACTGAAGAACCCTGGCAAGAAATTTTTCTTGTCGCTGGCAGCCGACTGCGTTCGTGAGGTGAACGCTTACCGCGACGAGAACGGTATCAACTACGCAAGAAAAGCAATGATTAGATGTGGGCTTTCGTTGGGTGTTGACGGGACATGGAAGACAGGTCAGCTATTTCCTCACCTCCAGGCTATCATACGTAAGTATCCGGACGATTTTGACGGCGGAGACGTGGTAGGACGTGGTGCAGCCAGCAGTGCAAGTGATGATGACGGTGGTGCTGCGACTAATGACACTGGCGGTGGTGTTGGGGACAACACTGTTGTGTAGGGGATAACAAAAGTAGTATCAGTGATACTAATTTTAGCATACATAATATAGTATGCGTTCATAAATAGTATCACTCACACTAAATACCGTACATAAAAAATATTAAGCCTCACATAAATTACTATACGTGATACTAATTGCGGTGACTACGGTGCCCCAACATTTTTGCTCGCACCCCATTTCGTTTTGTTTTGACCCCAAAACGGTTTTGCTCGCACCCCGATCTCGAACCGTCCAACAAACGGGAAGTAAGGGGTTAAGCTTGACCTCAACTGCAGAACTGAGAACCGTTGGTCCGCATCCACTGCTTCGCTTCCTCCACACCCTCCTCACAAAAACTCGTGTATGTTGTTCTAATGTGCAAGAAGGAAGTCCCATTGCATATGTTGTTATGCTGGTTAACACCATGCATCTACTACATCCATTTTAGTCGGTTGAAGCCAAGTGCAGCGTTGACGCGCCACTGAATGGAGACGAACGCGCCAAAGCACCCACACAAAAAACGAGCCCACTACCGCGTCAGTCAAAGCTCCGCAACTTGCGAGCTTCCAGTAATGGTCGTCGCACTCATCAGAAGCCTGCTTTAGTGACGCAAAGACTGGCTTGCATCTGGTCGATGAGTGCGTCAAGGCTGCCTCAGCTCTGCACGATGACCGCCAGGTCAGAGTCTGGCGGATCCTCTATGTCTTTCGCAGGGTCCTGCCAGGGACACCAAGCAGAACCAACGTCTTTCTAGTCGAGCTCTCCGATCAACTTCGAAGCAAGTTAGATTCTAACAACTCGGTCCTACTTATTGTAGCGGCCCGGTAGAATGAGCACACCGCGATGAGTGCTCACCAAGCTTGCGAATGGCCTCCGACGACCTACAACGCAGTCATTTTGCATTTTGCGACCAATAGCACAAGTAACACACTCCTTGAGCCGCAACCATGCAACGTGCCATCTCACAACTGCACCGACCCACCATGCAGCGAGCGTTCTCGCAGCTCGCCAAGGGCAAGACCAAAAGTTCGTGCTCACGGGCGCTGATGGCAACCTCGGCCGCGTCGCCGCCGACTTCATGTGCGACATTGCCAAGCCCGAGGAGCAGGTGGTGATCACCAGCTGTGACCTGAAGACGCTGCCCACCGAGTCCATCAAGCGCTGGGAGAGCAAGGGAGCTGTCGTGGAGAAGGCCGACTACGACGACATTGAGGGCATGAAGCGTGTGTTCGACGGTGCTGAGGCCGTGGCTCTCATCTCGACTTGGCGCTTCGGAATGGGCCGCCGCATCCAGGCCAAGAACGTGTGCGACGCCGCCAAGGCCGTTGGCGTCAAGCGCGCGTGCTACACGTCGTTCGTGGGCGCGGGCATCGAGACGGACGTGGAGGAGAGATTCCGTTCCTGCCGCGCGATCACCACTTCATCGAGAAGATCGTGATGGAGTCTGGCCTCGACTTCAACATCCAGCGCAACTGGTTGTACGCCGACAACATCCCGACACTGTTCGCGCCGTCGTGGAAGTTCTGCGGCGACAAATGGCTGACCAACAGCCACAGCACTCCCGGTGCCTACGTTGCTCGTGAGGATTGCGGTCGTGTGCTGGCGGTCATTCTGATGGGCCGGGGCGAGCCCAACAAGGTGTACGACGTGACTGGCCCGAAGGCCGTGACGCAGCAGGAGGTGTTCAACTGGATGTGCCAAATGACAGGCTACAAGGGTGAGCTGGTGGATATGCCTGACGAGGAGTTATCGCAGTGGTGGCTGGACCGCGGTCTGCCCACGGACATGGCCACCGGCGATTTCTCGCAGCTGCCCATGAAGCTGTGCCTCGGCGACGCGATCTGCTGCGGCACCATGCTGGGTAACGGTGCCATGATAAACACGTCGGACACGGTGGAGAAACTGACTGGCCGCAAGCCGCTGCACTTCCAGCAGGTGCTGCTCAAGTACCAGGACCTGTTCCCGAAGCCGGAATAAACTAGTTATCACGAGATGAAGAGAGAGGGACTACGTGCGTATGGGTTAGTGGTTTGATGGAGGAGACGCGTAACACCACGTACAGTATTGCACTCTCATATTGCTACCTGATGCTTATGAACATGTTGAAGCTGTCGATGAAGTGAATTCGCTAGTCGTATTGGATAGCCTACCGTCAGCCAGGACAGCAACGCTGTTTACTGTAATCATCGCAGTGCGATGTGTTGGATGGAAAGAGCTAACCGCCTGTCCAAAGAGATTAGATAATGTCTAGCATTGGAGAGGGGAGCATTACTATCTCCGATCTAACTACACTGTAGCACTGGTGTTCATCCCCGGCTTGGATGTTAGGCAGTGGAGACAGTTTGATTGTCATTGTCCACAGTGTAGGACACGCTCAAAGACGCTAAATCTGACGGTGTCAACTTACGTACATTGGATAAAGAGATCAATGAACACAACTAAAGCCTGAAAACTACAGCAGTTAGGCATCGACACATTCCCTGCCTTCAACCGCCACTTACTCCGGCAGGGAAGATGTCGCGGTACTTGAGCATGGCGTCCTTCCAGTGCGTTGGCTTGCGGCCCGTGAGCTTCTCCACGGTGTCGGACGTCTGGCTCATTGATCCGTTGGCGACAGTCTCGCCGGAGCACAGCAGGTCGCCGATGCACAGCTTCATTGGCATCTGCGAGAAATCGCCGTACACGTTGACGGGCAGACCGCGGCCCAGCCAGTACTCCTTAAGCTCGTCGTCCGACATGTCGACAAACTCGGCCTTGTATCCGGTCTCATTGCACATAAAGTCGAAGATCTCCTCGTGAGAAACAGCCTCGCGGCCGGTGACATCATAGACGTGGTTGGGCTCACCACGGCCGAGGAGAAGGGCGGCCTGGACACGACCGCAGTCATCACGGGCCACATAAGCGCCGCGAGCGCCGTGCGTGTTGGTCAGCCAGCGGTTCTCAGTGAACTTCCAGGACGGAGCAAAGAAGTTCGGAATGTTGTCGGCATACAGGTAGTTGCGCTGAATGCTGTACTGCAGGCCCGAGGCATAGATCTGCTGCTCCACGTAGTGGTGGTCGCGCGGTAGGAACGGGATGTCCTCCTCGTTCTCCGCGGTTGAGCCGGCACCAACAAACGACGTGTAACAAATGCGCTTGACGCCACACGCCTTGGCCATGTCAATCACGTTCTTCGCCTGACTGCGACGACGGTCGCCGATCAGCCACGTGGAGATGAACGAGACAGCCTCGGCGCCCTGGAACGCCTTCTTCAGACTCTCGGGGTCGTCGTAGCTGGCCGCCACGACTTCCACACCCTTCTCCTGCCAGCGCTTCAGCTTGTCAGCAGGGATGCTGTCCAGCGTGTAGCTTGTGAACACCAACTTGTCTTCGGGCTTGGCGATCTCCACCGCAAACTCGGCAGCGACACCGCCGAGGTTGCCATCAGCACCGGTCAGAACGTACTTGGGCATGGCTGCTTGGTGAGGAGGAGAACTGCTTGTTGAGCTTGGATGCAAATTGCAAAGTGGTCTCACTTGTTGTGACCACCACGCCCACAGGTAGCACCGCCTGACGACATCCTGAATCAGGACACTGGGAGGTCTTAAAGGGCCTGGACTCCAGGCCCTGGAGGTAACTTTGGTGCGACAGCGTTTCTGCCGTGCCGTCGAGAGGTCTCTGCTCGGTTCAACAACGTCATCGGCGTGATTTTCTCCAGCAAACCGTTGATTTGATTCAACTGGCACGCATAAGATGTGTTGAGTAAAGATACGATATATGTTGGCCAACTGTCGACGATTACGTCCACCGCAGCTGGTCCAGCAGCAACCTGCTGTCTGTGCGATCTTGACCACTGCGGTGATGGTCATGACTGCCTGTTGCAGTCGTCGTCCATTATGCAAGACCTGCCACCGTGAATCTCGACGAGATCCCTCGGCATCGTTGTCATGAAGAAATCTCATCTCTGACGTGGAGACCGCTTCGGTATCCAACAACATGCGGTAGTGATGCGGTTCATGTATTATCCTGACCGATACAGGATCCGATCGACGGTATCCATTAGCAACTTCAGCCGTAGCTCTGAATTCGTAAGTGAAAAACGAACTCACAGCTTCATTTGCGACTTAATCATGCTAAGACCGTAGCCTCCATTGCCTCCTACGCTGACTTGGGGAAGTTGTCCTTGTACTTGATGAGCGCCTCCCTGAAGCCGATCGGCTTGCAACCGGTTAGCTTTTCAACTGCATCCGACGGCGGCATCATACAGCCGTTGGCCATCATCTCACCGCAACACAACAGATCACCAAGACACAACTTCATGGGCAGCTGGGAGAAGTCGCCCGTGTAGATGTCATCCGGTAGTCCGTGGTCCACCCACCACTTCTTCAAGTCCTCGTCGGGCATGTCCACTAACTTGCCCTTGTAGCCGCTCAGACTGCACATCCAATCGAAAATTTCCTGGTCGGTGACGCCTTCTGGCCCCGTAGCCTCGTAGACAGTGTTGGGCTCGCCCCTGCCAAGCAGCAGAGCGCCAAGTAGGCGACCGCAGTCATCGCGGGCCACATAGGCTCCCTCCTTGCCGTGGCTGTTGGTCAGCCACCGGTCACCACAGAACTTCCAGGACGGCGCGAAGAAGTTGGGGATGTTGTCCATGTACAAGCAGTGTCTCTGGATGTTGTATTCCATTCCAGACTCGTAGACGAGCTGCTCGATGTAGTGGTGGTCGCGCAGCAGGAATGGGATGTCTTCTTCCTTGTCGGCCTTCACACCGGCACCAGCGCCCGAGGTGTAGATAAAACGCTTCACACCCATAGCTTTGGAAGCTTCGATTGCGCTTTTGATCTGGTTGCGACGCCTCTCGCCAAGCATCCATGTCGAGATAGTGGCGACCGTATGCGCCCCCTTGAAGGCCGTCTTCATGCTTTCGGGATCATCGTAGTTAGCGGCGACTATCTCAACGCCCTTGCTCTTCCATAGATCAAACTTTTCCTTCGGGATATTTTCCACCTTGTAGGCGGTAAAGACCATCTGATCCTCGGGCTTTGCGTTTTCGAACGCAAAGTCAGCGGCGACACCGACGAGGTTGCCTTCGACACCCATGAGAACTAGCTTAGGCATGGTGACTGGGGGTTAAAATTGTTGTTTCTTGGAGACGGGTGATACTGCAATCGACTGCAAAATGGAAAGTGGGGTTGCTGCTGCTGGACCAAGGAAAACCCTGTCTTTCTGGAGGAGTCGGTGGGCGACGAGAATCGCGTTCTCAGTCCACATTGAAGTGGCGATCAGCATCGATCACGCGCTGGTGATGACAGTGGGTATTTCTTACGCGTTGCGTTACCTACTTGATTCGAGCGCTTTCGGATTTGCTGGACAATGTCTTGCTCCGAGCAGCAAGTTGCTCGACAATAGGCAGTTGTCTGTTGTCAACAGGCGTGCGGTGGGTCGACCAGTGTTCTGCACTTCTCGTCGTGAAATTCACACACAGTCAAAGTCTTTCAAACGCCCACCGATGCGACTGCATCGGGTGTCGATGGCAAGCTTGCCAATATCGCGATGACGTCCCCTGTGTTCGTGTCGTGTTTATCCGCACCACCCACTTCAATTTGGTCTTTACAAACCACAAATCAAAACGTTCTGAAAGTGGTCCAGATGCCAAAGCTGAGCTCATCCAAGCAGCCTGATTCAGCACGCGTTTGCGGGAACTTGAAGTACTTCCCCGGGAGGAATCCAGATTTGTGCTACACCGTACACGTTTCTACGGTCAACCATAGCTATAGCTCAAGGCTGTTGTGGGCTCTCATTTCACACCACACTTTTCTTTTCACCGAGAATTGCTAGCTCAAGCGCTTTGCCGACAAGTACACACTCTTGGTCTCACTTCGCTGCAACATGACCAAGTTCGTCCTCATGGGTGCCGATGGCAACCTCGGCGGCGTTGCTGCTGAATTTGCCATCGAGATCGCCAAGCCTGAGGACCAGCTCGTCTTCACGAGCTACAACCTCGACAGCGTGCCGACTGAGAAGCTCAAACGCTGGCAGGAAAAAGGGTGGAAGTGCTTGCGGCCAGTTATGATGACCTTGAGAGCATGAAGAAGGCGTTCCAGGGTGCGGACGCTGTCGCCACCATCTCGACGTGGCTGATCGGCGACCGTCGTCGCAACCAGATCAAGAACGCCATTGAAGCGGCTAAGGACACGGGTGTGAAGCGCATTTGCTACACGTCTGGTGCTGGTGCGGGTGTGAAGGCCGACACGGAAGAAGACATTCCGTTCCTGCTGCGCGACCACCATTACATCGAGCAACTGATCTACGCTTCGGGTTTGCAGTACAACATCCAGCGCAATTGCTTGTACGCGGATAACATCCCCAACTTCTTTGCACCGTCCTGGAAGTTCTGTGGCGACAAGTGGTTGACCAATAGTCATGGCCAGAAGGGCTGCTACGTCTCTCGCGACGACTGTGGACGTGTGTTGGCGGGAATGCTGCTCGGGAAGGGCGAGCCCAACACCGTCTACGAGATCACCGGCCGCGAGCCTGCTTCTCACGAAGAAATCTTCGAGTGGATGTGCAGCCAGTCAGGTTACAAGGGCGAGCTGGTGGACATGCCCGACGAGGAACTGAAAAAGTGGTGGCTGGACCGCGGACTGCCGAAGGACGTGTACGGCGATTTCTCGCAGCTCCCGATGAAGCTCTGCATTGGGGACTTGTTGTGCTCAGGTGAAATGGTTGCTAATGGTTGCATGATGCCGCCGTCGGATGCTGTGGAGAAGCTGACGGGCCGCAAGCCCACGCACTGGAAGGACGTTATGATCAAGTACAAGGATATCTTCCCGAAGTCGGAGTAAGATCGCTGTCAGCGGGCGTCATAGGTATAACTACCAGCGTAAGCCGATAAGTAGGAATCTTCTTGAACGATTTTTTCGCTGTTAATCCTTACCAAGTTCGCAAACCTGTAGCGAGATGTTGTCTTGGGACAATGTTTGGCACGGCCGAATTTTTAAACCTGGAGGTGGATGTGGTGTCAGGTTCTTGACAAAACGACGCAAGAAGGATGTCGGTGCAATCGATACGGTCCAAGACACCATCCATTGCTTGGTTAGAACTCTTGATCAATAGATGCGTTTTACAGCTTCGTCGATGTACGCTTTAATTAAATGGTAAACCTACGCCATAGCTATCCAGTCTGTGTGGTTTGACAATCAGATGCGTCGTTGTCCAGCTTACGAACTCCACGATACAAATCTAGACTCTGGGCAAAAGTGTTTACCATTAATCTGCACTTGCGTTTGATTTATTTGTCTCGCTGCGTAGAGCCCCAAATTTCAACTGACAACACGTTTTTGGAGCGACCAGCGTACACTTAATCACAAGTAGCTCTACTCAGGCTTGGGGAAGATATCCTTGTACTTGATCTGCACTTCCTTAAAGCCAATCGGCTTCCGACCCGTCAGCCTCTCGACGACGTCCGACGGCGGGCACATGCAGCCGTTCGCCACCATCTCGCCGGAGCAAAGCAGGTCTCCGATGCACAACTTCATGGGCAATTGCGAGAAATCGCCAAACACATCTTTCGGTAGTTTATGGTCCAACCACCACTTTCGAAGCTCTTTATCAGGCATGTCCACGAACTCGCCCTTGTAGCCCGTCTGGTTACACATGAACTTAAACACTTCCTCATTGGACACAGGCTCCGGTCCCGTCACCTCGTACACTGTGTTTGACTCGCCCCTCCCTAGCAGCAGAGCTCCCAACACGCGACCGCAGTCCTCACGGGAAACATAGCAGCCCTTCTTGCCGTGGGAGTTCACTAGCCACTTGTCCCCACAGAACTTCCACGATGGAGCGAAGTACATGGGGATGTTGTCCGCGTACAAGCAGTTCCGCTGGATGTTGTACTGCAGACCCGATGCATAGATCAATTGCTCGATGTAGTGGTGGTCACGCAGCAAATACGGGATGTCCTCCTCCGTCTCAGCCTTCACACCTGCACCGGCTCCAGATGTGTAGCAGAAGCGCTGCACACCGGTCGCCTTGGCAACTTCGATCGCATTCTTGATCTGGTTGCGACGACGGTCGCCGATCAGCCACGTAGAAATAGTGGCCACGGCCTCGGCACCCTGGAAAATCTTCTTCATACTCTCGGGGTCGTCGTAGCTGGCGGACACCACCTCGACCCCGTTGCCACGCCAGCGTGCCACTTTCGCAGCTGGGATTTTATCAAGACTGCTGCTGGCGAACACGAGTTGGTCTTCCGGTTTGGCGATTTCGATGGCAAAGTCGGCCGCGGCGCCGCCGAGGTTGCCACCGGCTCCCATGAGGACGAACTTGGGCATGGTTCTTGGTTGAGAGGGGGATAGAGGTCGTTCCGAGTGGTGCAAAGCGAATTGCAAAGTGAAATGAAGGAGCGACAAGAACTTTCGAGTGCGGTGCTGCAGAAAGTCATGTGTCCAAAACATGCTGAAGTGCGTGCCATTTTCAAATCGTTAATCCCTCTCGTGACCGCGTTGAACCCCACAAAGATCTATCCAGAGCGGGCATTTGGGCGAGGCTTATGCCGTGTGATGTGCCATGTGGTCCAAGCGGGCATATATGCACTTGCTGCGATGTGAAGGTCGTTGCTGCTTGACAATATTGCTCTACCGAGCTCACTGCAGTTGTTTGACGCTAACTGCATCACTGAGTCGACGAGGTCCAGTGACGCAGCAAAAACAACCGAGCCCAGCATGTTGGCGTTGTCCTCATCGTTTGATCAACTTTATCAATATGCTCGCTGGGCGACACAACTAGGTCGGGTACTCGTGGCTGCTCGAGTCAGTAGTGACGTCGGAAACTCCTCGACGCTTATACTCGTTGACGACGGTGGGTCTACCTACCGATTTTTTGCGTGGGTGAAAGGCGTGCACCGTTTCCGGAACCAAGAAGGATCGGGTCAAGGTAGCGCTTGCTTGGTGCCTCCGCCACGAGGCGATTTCGCTGGCTTGCAAAACGGCACCTACCGACCGGGGAGCTCGCTCAAGAGCAGCCCCGCACACATCAGGCCTTCTTTATCCGACGCCCAGATACTGTAATTCGGTTGAGGATAATTCCGATGAGTCAGAAGCTGCGCTCTCTGCTTTTTGCCACGTCAATAACGGACCCGAACGCTCTGGCAGTGCCCTCATCTTCGCCGAACGAGGTCTATTCTGGAACACTCTCCAGCTAAATCTTAGCTGACCCAACAAGTCTTGCGCCGGCGTTATGCTCGCCGGCGCTGCCCACTTAATTAACCTGAGATTGTGAGTAGCAACCCAAGTTCAAAGCACATCGAATGAAGGCCACCTCTTGTCGCGCTTTTGATTGAGCTCGTAGGATCATCCACACCGCATGCTATTCTTCTTATTCTTTCGTGTCTACCAGTGGAAGCCATTCTGCTGCGGTGGATCAGGAACATAATATTCAAGCTGTGCAGCGTTTTCACACCAATGTTGCCAGGTCGATTGTTGTATTGTCGACGCAGCACCCGTTCAGGCACCGTTATCTCTCTCTTACGACTGGAGATATGTGCAGTCGAGATATGGGATCCGCGACAGGCGAGATACATACAGATCGATATCTCATCGATATCACATCTTCCACGGGCGCACTAAGTGCTACCGGTATGCCATTGCTTGCTCGAGCATCTTCTTGCGTTAGAGGGTTATATGCCCAGCTTCACGTATAGGCGAACAAGGGTTGCTCCACCGTCACCATGACTCTAGACAGCTTGTCGACAAAGGAATACAGGCAGGTCCGCGGCTTTCAGCTTCGTGTGCAATGTTGGCCTGTGAAAGACTCACGCTTTCTGAACTTTGCTGACTTTCTGGTCCGCCCTGGATCCGCGTCACATCGGCACAAAACGACTGCAACTGTCGGCGCGGTCAGAAACTGCCATCGCCGAGGAAAGTTCACCGTATCGACGATATCAGCGGTGCTGTTGTGGAGCCTACACAGCGGTGGTTCTACGAAAACGGCGTTTCTAAGCACGTTTCGTGCTTGGAGTGACAGCCCATCCGCATCGCTTATGCTTGTTGTAAAGCACGAAGCAGTTTTTCGCAGGATGAGGAAGAAGTATGAGCTCATTTTCTCAGCAAAATGCTAGTCGTTTTAAGCCAAATCATAACGTATTTCAATTGCATACCAGGAGTGCACATTCCAGACAGCAAAATCTCCAAACAATCTTTCATTTATCCCTTATTTTGTCTTCCTGTCCAGCGCAGCTACCCACTTCTGAAGCGATTCCGCTGTATGAAATCCACCACCCCGCGGTGGACGTGACCAGCACCCCGCGCAGTTAATTCAAGGCCTGCAAGTCCCGCTTCGCAGAGCTCGCATCACTCGTCGTCAATGCCTTATTTTTCCTTTTTCGACTGGAGATATGTTGTGTGCAGACGGGTCGAGGATACTCGACGCGAAACGCCCGCCACTTGCACTTGCCTTTTCCATACGATGCACTCACGTCGACAAGTCCACCGCGAAGTCAGCACCAAACCTTCGAATCGCTTCTTGTGCTTGCGTGGGCATGGCATGCATTTGGGTGATGAAGCCAAAGCCCAAAGACATCGCAAGATCTGCATTTCAAGGTCTGCATTCAGACCGATAGCAATCACTCGAGTTTGCAAGCGTAAACAACTCGACGACAACTTCAAGTTCAGTTTTGTGCCCTTTCACGCGCAATGCACACATTGCTGTTCGTGAAGGGGCATTTGCTTCATGATGGTCCGCCCTTCAAGCGCTCCATTTGCGTCGCTCGCCGGCCACCTCTTGCCTCGGATAACGGCGCGATAGCCTGGTAGTCGGCGCGTCAGAAACTGTGCCCGTTGGACGTTTGGACGGGAGGAAAGGTCGATCATGAGAGCTCTTGCATCAGTGTGGTTGAGCAGCTAGCACTTATAGCAGGAACTGCCGATGATTTCTCTGAAAGCCCGGAATCGGGTGTGTTACCGTACTTGTAGCTGACAGCCGGGGTCAAGGAAAACTCGAGCGGCAATGCTTCTCTATATCGGCATGAGGCGCAACGTCGGTATTGTGATGCACCCAGTGGGGGGTTGACTGGTCCCTTCGTCACCCACCTCTGCCCCGTGGCTAGACGAAACAAGGCTCGGTTGCTGCGGTGCTGACCCTCTGACGCCACTCGAACCAAGCGACGGCAAACAGGACACTAGCAACGGATGACGCACGTCAAGTGGAATATTCGGGCCTGTGCACAACGCCCTTTGCGCTCTTCGGCCACCGGCCGAGCACTAACGCCGAAGCAACTTCAAAAGGACAGAGAGCTCTCGGTGAACGCCGTCTGAGCCCCTCCTCGCAATCGTCTCACATTCCAATTTTCCCACTCTCCCCTAGAGTACCAACCCCTACATCACCACCATGATGTCCTTCCGCACATTCCTCCCGCTGTCCCAGCCCAGCTTCGTCGAAATGCCGCAGCTACTCGGCATTAAGCCGACACAGAACCAGAAGCCGTGGCAGCCCAAGCCACTGGTCAACAAGTGCTCGCTCGACTTCATCCTCTCGGACAGCAACAAGGCCATCGCGAAGCCAGCGTTGCTGCCTTCGTTCCCGTGGACTTCGCCTCAGCGAGGGTCTTCCAACAAGACGTTCGCCCCGGTGCTCGCCCCTCCTTCGGGTCCCTCAAAGATTGCAAAGCGCCGTCGTCTCCAGCATGTCAGTGCGTCCAATGGCAGCACGAAAGTATCCGGCAAACCTGGAATGGTACTCGCCGACGGCACCGTCGTCAAGAAGGTAGCAAGTACTGCATGGTCGAAGGCTGTACGAGGCCGAGCCAAGCACGCACGGCGTTGCTGGCGCCACGGCGGATCTGTGAAGTGCAAAGTTCCGGACTGTGCCAACCGTGCCAAGACTAAGGGCGTCTGCTGGTCGCACGGTGGCGGCACCCTCTGCTCCTTCGCCGGCTGCACCACCATCTCCGTGTCAAACGGTGTATGCTGGGCCCACGGCGGCGGCAAGCGCTGCGTTATGGTGGGCTGCGCACGCCCGGCCTACGAGCGTACCGACCACCTCTGCACGCTGCACTTCGAGGAGAAGCAGTACATCGCCCAGATCCACAGCAACACGTGCCACCAGCAATGCTAACGCTATTGGCCCCTCGACCGATTTTGAGGCAGAACTCGTTGCTGCCGGCAATTCAGACCTTGCTCCAACACCAGCGCCTACATTTTGACACACACACACAACTCCGTCGTGAGTACCCGACAACTCTCAAACCAAAGTACCTCACTCTGCCAGCAAACTAATAACAAGAGGAATAAAATAAAAGTGCAACTCGACGATGAATCCGGGCATGGCCTTCAATGCAAATTACGTGTATGAATCGTCCAAAGTGGCGCCCGGTAGCACTTCTCCACCTTCAGGCTGCGAGTCCGGCAGGTCCTTGCTCTTGAGGGTCAAAACGTTGCCTCGAGCTTGACTCTTGTGCTCCGAGGGCCAACTGCATCTTGTTTGATGCACCTCTAATGTTAACCATCCTTCCTGACTTGTTGAACTTCTTGCACCATCCTTCTTCAACTAGCCCTTTAAAGCGCTTTACTGCTGCCGCGCTCACAATAATTGATTGACTAGGACTTACGCATCCCCGCGCAGCACTGCTTGCTGCTCCTCAAACGCACTATAGGTTTCCCTGAAGAGCGGGTGGAAGAAAGCCATCCACTCATCGTATGGAATCCGTTTGTCCTTAGTGTTGGGGTTTGGATTTTCGCCGATGTCCTGACCACCACGGAAGTCGTGCCAGTTGCAACCGACAAACTGGCACATGTTTCGGTATCCCCAGCGAAACCGTTCCTTCGGGAAAATCTCCACTACCGTAGTCATCGGCCGTGCCCACAGGACATTCACCATACCTGCACCGTGCATGCCAATGATCATATCACTCTCGATGGTGGTCGTCATCTGTTCATGCAGTGTAAAGTTCACGTAGTCCACAGACCGGAACTCCACGTTGAGACCCTTGTACTCGATCCGCATGTTGTCCATGACCTCGTCCTCGTTCACCCACACGCGCTGCAGCTTGCGGCCTTCGTACGGGCGGCGTGTGATCACCGTGACGATCATGGAACGAATAGTAGTCACACCCATTTCGCGCTCCATGGCCGGAGTCACATTCAGCGTCAATAATGACTGCTCGCGGAACGACCGGAAGAGCTCCGAGTCGTAGCACGGTTCGTCGTCGTCCAAGTGCTGCATCATGGGACCCGAGTTCGTACGGCGCGACCATCACATCACCGCGGAAGTGCACGCGCTTTCCCATCAGCGCGGAGCCTTCAATAATTCCGCGGTTGGGCGCCAAAAGTCTGTGGTGCAGTGCATCAATCGGAGACGGGTAGCCGCCGTCAAGGTGAACCACCTGGGTCTTCTGAAAGTCCCATCCCAGCGCCTTGAACATGATCCACGAGTTGAGTGCGTACGAGATCTGGAAGAACGGGTTGTGGTCGTCCCGGCGAGCAATGAGCACCACGGGGTCCTCAAAGATGAGCGTGTTGTTCGGGTTTGGATCCGGCGAAGTGGTCGGGTTGGCCACAAAGTCCCACGCCGACCGCTTGTTGTTCTCAGGTCTCCTCGGGGCGCAGATCGTCGTCATGGGGATGCCGTCTTCGGGGAAGGCCATGAGACCGGGCTGCCAGATCTGCTGGTCCTTGCGTTCCTTATCGCCCGGGAGCTTCCTGTAGTGGTTGGCCAGTTCGTCGCAGGCGCAGTTGATGAGTCTCGGGTTAAACCTGAACCTCGGGTCGTGTTTGCCTCCGTCCTCGGCGATGCTGTTGATGGGGGCGTGGATCTCGACGTCGTTAAAGTCCAGCATGAGGTTCTGGAACGTGGTGCTGCGGATACCTCCGCCAGCTTTATACATCGTGACTTTAGTAGCCTGTTCGGCACTGACAGGCGCCTGCTTTCTTTGTCCCAGCCGCCATTGGCGCAGAAGCTGTGGTTGCTCTGCTGTACAGCCGCGATGATGCCCACGTCCCTCTGCATGTAGCACTTGCTCCTGGTCTCCTGGTTGCTGTAGTCGTGCGGAGCTCTGGTGCGTTGCTTCACGAGCTGCTGCAGCTCCAGTCTCTTTTTCTGCTGCTCTTCTTGTTGCTCCTGCGCCCGACTGGTGGTGTTGACCTCATTTTTAGGCTCTGCAACCTCGGGGATGGCGCTCCGAGACGCGCTGGTCGCGTTGCGATTGGCCATCGCCTTCTGCTGGTAGCCAGGATGACGCACGCTGCCGCGCACGTTCAGCGCCGCGCTCGTGTCGCTCGTGCTGAAGCTGCGCGTGGCTGCCGACAGGTCCACGACGCGCGCCACCATCGTGAGCGCGCCCAGCAGCAGCAGCACGAGCGCCAGCGTCTGCAGCAGCAGGCGGCTACGGGGCCCGCAGGACGTGGCGGGGGCGGCAGAAGCCGCGGACGAGGCTGCCGCGGCGTCCTTCGGCATGGCGGGGGGCGGCGACAGTGACGGAATTCTGAAACTTTAGTTTGGCCCACGAGACGGATGGAAATGGGCTAAAAGAGGCTGGAAACCCACTTTAACCGAAGGGATTGTGCTGGGGAGTTTAATCGTGGCGAGCGGTGATTGGGCGAGACGTGTAACGGATCTCGAGCATCGAGATGATGGCCGACTGCAGACAGGTGGTTGCAGGACTTCAGACAGGTGGTTGCCCTTAGTGGGAGTGACTGGACTTTGGTCTCAGAAATGGACGAGCGGAGTTTTATCTTGCTGTCTATCATAGAAAGTAGAACAAGGCAAATGACTCGGATCTTGAGGTCTTGCCGCTCTTCACAGTATCGTCCCTTGTGCTGGCGTTACAACGTGACGACTTCGATTGGAACGGGGATTTGCACTTCAGTCGAAACCAAAGCAAAGTCTTCTTTCTTGCCACGGACTGCAAACTTGTCAATACTGTACTCAACAATACTTAGCACGAGCATTATAGCAGCAGCAGCAACATGTATGCAGCAGGGCAGCCAAAAGAGACGTTCTTTGTGGTTGCTTGTTCGGTTGTTTGACTGGCTTTGGTGGGCCCCCACGCGCAATGGTTGTTTGGTAAGCGCCTTGTCCTACGTCGTACGACCGCGGCCACCTCGGGCGCATAGCAACACGGTCACCTCGCGCTGGATATCGCCATACTTTCATCGCGGCGCAATGAACGATGTCCGTCGTCTGCCCATGGTGCTCGCCTTGAAGGCGGTCCACTGCAACTGACAGCTGTCAGTTGCAATAACGACGAGAATGCTGGTAACGATTGATGCTGCGCCATCATTCCCAGCGGCGTGTCCGCAAAGGCGGTCTCTCAATCTCATACACACAATCCAAACGACGCTTTGGAGTTCAAGTCAACCACATGAAGCTTGTCGTTGTCGTCCTCGCTGCGTTGCAGCTCCTCCTTTCGACTGGCAATGCAGTCGCCACTGTCACCTCCACGGATGTCGTCCCTATAGACACCGATAAAGACCCGACCCCGTTGCTGGAGAAGACGTGGACGGTGGCTGCTGTAGCACTCGACAAGCTCGAACTTCAGGTCGCGGGCAATGTGTTCGTGGACTACGACGCTTCGTTGCAAACAGAGGACAATGATCAGGTCGTTGCCAAGGTGGTGATGCGTGCCAGTGCACCACAACTGCTGGATGCAGTGGACGTTAGTGTCGTCGGGGGTGAAAACAGCCGGTTCGGTGTGGACAGCGGCCTTCGTCTACACTACAAGAACCAGTACATACACGTGAAAGGGCTGGTGCTAACGCAGATCCTTCTGAGTAAGCCTTGTGTGCTGCGTGCTGTCAGTGCAACAAATGCGCAGAACGTGGTGCTGGGAGGAAATGCTGTTGTGCAGGAGAACTCTGAAGCAAGACTGCATTTATCGACGCATGGTGGCGTACACATCTTCGTTGGGTCTTCAGCTAGCAGCAAGTTTGCTGTACGCTCCTTAGGGATCGCAATCTCTGGTGACGGCGGCGTCCAATTCCAGGCTTCGTCGCTGCAAGTCGCTGACGAAGTTCTTGTCTCCTTGGTTGGGTCTGGCCGTGTTGCTATCCTGGCCGATGATAGTGTCACCACAAGCAAAGTCGAGTCTGCTATCGCAGGTAAAGGCAAGGTGTTATTTCAGACACCAAACCTCCATGTGAAAGCACTGGCGACAGAAATTGTGGGAGATGGAGAGGCGACGTACGCGACGTCGGGTAGCTGCGTCAACCAGAAGATTCACCTGGCTGGAGAAGGCATAGTGAATGCCGGGTCAATTGTGTGCAAGAACGCTGATGTGAGCATCCTTGGCACAGGAGAAGTCGTGGTCCAGGCCACAGATCGCTTGTCGACGATGTTGCTGCTGACGGGATCAGTCAAGTACGTGAACGAGCGCCCCAAATCCATCCAGTCTTCGGGTCTTGTGCTTCAAAACAGCATCAAGCCTGCTGAGGTCGTTCCAGTGAAGGAGTACACACCTATCGATCCACCGAGCCGCGTTGCCACAAGCGTATTCTTGACTGTTGAAAAGGCCAACGACAACGAAAGCCCTTACGTCCACGCGAGGCCGGTCATCGAAACCGCCATGAGACTGCAGACCCTAAGTGCCTCCTTGCCGGAGAGTCTCAGCGCCTTCGTTCTCTTTGAAGTAGCTGTCGTCGGAATGGCATTCACAGCATTTTCGGCCTTCAAGTTCCAGCAACGCCGCATCCGCAACAAGTACCAGCAGCTCCTGCCGTGAAAAGCAAATGCTTCAGCTTCCTCTCTTTTAACTGTACAGTAAGCATATTTCTAATGAACAATCTATAGCAGATGCAGCCTTGTCGGTATCCAATTTGCGCCCTCCGAAAGAATTTTTGTGCGGTGCTAGAGCAGACACGTTCTTAACTTACCAACATCGTTCTTCATGTGGCGCAATAGACGAACTGCTTACTATGGATGACAATGGTATTGAAACGTAGTTGATTCGATGCAAGTGGGTCGTGAACAACATATCAACTAAGGCAGCCTAACCAAAATGTGGTAAGCCTGGCATGTCATGTACACCACAGTTTTGCAAGCAAAAGCCAGTTCCTATAGATTTGCACGGTATCCGCTAATTCCTGGAAAGGCCCCAAAAAGCTCAGTCTGCTCATTCCTCCGGGTCGCCATGAACGCAGCGCAGGAGGCTCTGCCATCTGCAGATGCACATGTTGGCGCCAACGCGACGAGTTTAACTTCCGCTAAGAAATTGCTGCCATTCAGTATCGTGCAATGCGCGACGAGTAGTCCACCGTGTGAGGAGCAGCGAGTGGATGTTGTGACTGTATCAGGAAGCCACGATGTATTCATCCGATACGAGTCGGCCAACGCTTACGATGATAATGCACTCGCTCGGTACCGAGTGCTTAAAGGGGATATCGAGGATCAGGTGAACGTCGTGACTTCGGTCCGTCAAATGGACGGATTGCAGACGTTGGAGATCTCGACGATGACAAAGACGATCGAGGTGGTGCTGCTACAGAAGGAGAGAGTGCAACGAGTGGTGAATGAAGGATCTGGAACGCTGACCATCATGGACGAGGTGGTAGCGACCATGGGGTCGAGCTTGTCCATAGCCTCGGTTGGGAGTGGCGACGTGTTCGTTGCGGCGACTGGAGCGGTGACGGTGGATAGTTTGACGTTGACTTCTAAAAGCTCGGGGCGTTTGCAGATTCAGTTTTCGGAGATCAGAGTGTCCACGATGGTGGTGGGGTATTACTCCTCTGGAGATATCGTGCTGCTCACCAATGCAGACAGCAATGCTGACAGACTGATGGTGGCGGGGGAAGGATCAGGGTCGGCGTGTCTGAACTGGAAATCGCCCTTTGTCATTACGGAATTGACTGTTGAGCAGGCTGGCACAGGCAGTATGTCAGTAGGACCGATGGGATCTTGCCGACAGGCAAAAATCTCGTTAGAAAGCTCGGGAGACATTGACATCGGGGGATGCAGTGCGACGATGTGGACGTTAATTTGATGGGCAGTGGAGACGTCGTGTTGCAGGCTGTCAACACTTTGTCTGGGACAGCTTATGGCAGTGGCAACCTGAAATACAGTGGCGAGCCACCTCGTTCGATTCTCAGTAGTGGCTACAAGCAGCTCGATGCGAAACCCGTCGATATCGCCTATCTTCCTGAAAGCTGCAAGCAGCACAAAATACCAGTCCTCAAGTCCAAGGCTGTCGGTGTCTCAACTGGAGTGTTTTCCTCGCCGACTCCAAGGAGCGTGAACTCTCCTAAGGGGAGCACATCAATTCTCGATGAAAGCGACGTGCCAGGAGCTATCTGGAGTGAAATGAAACACGACCAAGACAACATGATCCCACTAGCAATCGTGGTGTTTCTCGTTGCTTTGGTCCTGCGATGGTTTAACGAATCTCGTCGCAGAGCTCGAGCGGAGCAACGCCAGCCTCTACTTGGAGCTCAACGACGATTGTATGTGTGAATTGCTGTCAACGGGCATCGAATAATGTGACATTATGTATCTAAATCTAATGAATTCAATAATACGTTAGCGTTGTGTATCTCTCATTCAACTTGATTGGTTGCGCTTCGCGAGGCCGTGCAAGCCCTGATAAGAGCGCTGTTGTGTTCTTTTCCAGTGTGGGAAGCATTCGTGACACAAGTTGCAGTGCATGCAGTGAGCCATTTTTGATTGTGTGGTGTGGCCACACCAATGATGTCACATCAACCTTCACTCTGAAATCAAGAGTGCATGTTTAGCCGTTACTCACGGTGTGCACCACACACCTGCAAGTCGAAGCGGAGACCGAGTCTGTCTGACCTTCTCACACTTTCCACACACAATCGTCAACGGATGACCTCGACGTTTTCGGCCGACGCGACTCCGTACTTGACGGTGCATTGCCAACCCGACAATCAATTGTGCGATGAAACCCAAACCTTCGTCGTGATCGTCACTGGCAGCAATGACGTCGTGCTTCGGTTTGAGGCGCCCGAAAACGAGAACGACAATGGCGACGTGGCCCGCGTGCAGGTCAATGGCGACAGCTCCATGCACCCTCAGCATGTGATGGCGCAATTGATGGAGATCGACGGTCTTCCGGTGCTGCAACTCTCGGCGACGGAAGGGCCACTAGATGTGGTGCTACGACGTAAGCAGCGTCTCGAACGGGTCATCAACCAAGGCTCGGGGAAGTTGACGGTGGAGGAGGACGTTCTGGTGACGAGGGGTCCGAGTCTAACGATCGTCAGTCATGGAGACGTCGTCGTGACATCCACCACAGCAGTCACTGTGGATGACCTTGCGTTGGCTGCTCGAGGCAGTGGACGACTGGAAGCCTCGTTCTCGGAGCTCCACGTGAAGGCGATGACGGTGGAAGTTTTGTCGTCAGGAAGCGCTACGGTATTCACCGCTTCGACGACTTCCGCGGACACTCTTTCGCTGTCTGTTGGTGGATCTGGGGCGATGTGTCTGGCTTCAGGGGCTTCTCTCGATGTCGAGAAGCTATCGGTTGATAAGTTCGGCAGTGGTCAAGTCTCTCTCGGACCGCGAGGGTCGTGTCAAAACGCGGAGATATCGACCGCAGCATCTGGGGTTATTGACGCAGGTGGCATCCGATGCAACAACGTCAGTGTCGACCTGCTAAGCAGTGGAGCAGTGATCGTGCAGGCAACCGAAAAGCTATCTGGTGATTTGTACGGAAGTGGCCACTTGCAATACAGCGGCAACGCGCCTCACTCGATCGATAACGTGAACTACATGGGCCTCGTGTCTGCAACACCGGTGTCGACCTCCTATCACCCGTCGGGATGTGAATCGCACTTCACCAAGCCGTCAGTCCCAACCAAAGACTCAGAGAGCACGTCCACACACGTTTTAACTTCAGGAGAAAAGATCCTGGAGGGGTTGGCGGACGGAGTGAAGATGGATCAAAACCACATTGGTGGTTTGGCTGCCGTAGTGTTCCTCGTAGCACTAGTGCTGCGTTGGTTTAATGAGAGTCGTCGTCGGGCTCGAGAGGAACAGCGTCAGCCGCTTGTAGGCGCTCAGCGACGAGTTTATGTTTAAAGCGAATGATGGTGTTGCTCGAATCTTTCTCGCAGGTTACTAGATTGCAACTTCGATGGCGCGTGCCTCTGGGGCGTCTTGACGTCGGGATAGTGCTGCAAAGCCAATATTAACTTGTGATCTGTTGCCAGGAGTGCCGTGCTCACATGGTCGCTGCTTTGGGTCAATGTGGCTGACGGTATTATAGCGTCTTGATTGGATCGGAAAATGTAGTGTGACACTATGGTTGTCAATACAAGCATGCCTGTAAAGCACAACACGATCGACATCGATCGAGGATGACCAAAATGTCGATGGGACTGTGCTCGAGCTCGCAAAAAGGCAAGTTTTGATTGTCCAGCAGTGACTAAAGCTTTTCATTTCAAGTCTGAAATCAGCAAGGTGCAGTCTTACCGGTCCGAAAATACAGTTTTCGGAATGGTTGTAGGACTGCGAAGAATGGTGGTAACTTCAACTTGCGATCTGCTTTTGTGCACAAAGCTCACAACGCAACTTGCTTCGTGCCAACCACAACTCAATTTGCTTCGTGCCAACCATTACATCGACGCTGCCAAGTCTGTCGGTCTCGTGATGAATCTTTTTCACTAGGCACTTTGTTGGCTTTCGCGCTGACTCAAGCACTTGTCAGCGCCACACTCTCCGTCGAGTCTGCTATACTCACCGATCAAAACGGGGGTTCTTGGAGAAGACGTGGACTGTGAGAGGCGAGGACAACGACGTAATCAATGACTTACAGGTGGCAGTCGCCGGCAACGTGTTCGTGGACTACGACGCTTCGCTTCGCAACGATAGTGGCGTGTCCGCGAAGGTGACAATGAAGAGCAGCTCATCGAGCATGATCAATCTTGTGGACGTCAGTGTCATCGCTCGTGGTGCTGACAACGGCAGCGGATTTCGCGTTCACTACAAGAACGAAAACGCTCGCGTGGTGGGTGAAGTGGTGACGCAAATCACACTGAGCGACCCAAACGTGGTCTCAGCTTTGGGCGCATCTGTTGCAGACAACGTCGTGGTAGGCAGTGGAGTCCTGGTTACCAATGACGAATCGGCAAGTTTGAAGTTTACAGCAAGCGGCGACAGTGACATTTTCTTGGGCTCTGTGCAGGAGATGTTCTCGTTGAACGACCTCGAAATCGCTAGCTCCGGTGACGGTCGTGTGCAATTTTGGCGTCGTCGATCCAAGCGAATGATATTGTCTTGGATATTTCTGGTGATGGCAAGGCAGCAGTCATAGCAACAGAGAAGATCACTGCAGACTCAATCACGTCTGCTATCTCGGGCGACGGAAAAGTTTTTGTGGAGGCAGCTGATCTCCAATCGAAGGCGCTGACTGCAACGTTGACTGGAGATGGCAAGCTCGCGTACTCTACTGCAGGGTCGTGTGTAAATCAAGAGATTAATCTGAAGGGCAACGGCGCTGTGTATGCAGGACCGATTGTATGCAAGGACACTTACGTGTCCACGTCTGGAGATAGCAAAGCCATGGTTCAGACGACGGGCACACTCACAACGGTCGGACACGGTAAAGTCAAATACGTGGGTGTGCCTCAGCACATTGTTTCGAGGCCGGCTTTCAGAAAGCACAGTAACATTAAAGAGGCGAGGTTTAAAAAGGTAAAGGTGTACACCGTACGCACCCCACCTAGCAAGATACCGACAAATTTGAGAATCATCCTTAGGGCGTCCTGGTTTGGGGATTCTCCTACTGTCAGTGTGCACTGGGGATGGGGATACGGGAAACCAACTATCGTGGAAACTACGGGGCCTGAAGAGGAAACGATGGGACTGGCGGCCACAAACATCTATTCGATTCACAGCACCGGCACCGGTACAATTGGTGTGTTTGCCGTTGTGGCTCTTATCGCTTTCGTCGCTTTCAAGTACCACGCGCGTCACACTCGTCAGGAATACGCGCCGCTGCCATGAATATGTTGCATGTAACCCGAAGATCACCAAAAGCTGCGCTCGAACAAAGGCTCTGAAGTTGCTGTCTTCTAACTTTTATCGCCTTTAGCATGAAATGTGTTCTCGTAATTGAGTTGAACAGTGATATGTGTGTTTCGTAGACTGCTTGCGCTCGGCATCCCTCGCAATTCGATCATCTGCATGATTGTTATAAGTTTAATTCCAGGCTGTTTTAAGCTTCTTGCGAGTATTTTTGCTGGCCGTCGGTGGCAACCATAAGAACCACAGGCATTGCCTAAAAACACACGAGGGTGACCAAAATGTCGATGATTATTCACTCACAACTCAATTTGGTTTGTGCCAACCACTCCACAACACCAACGCTCCTAAGTCCACCAACGCATCCATAGCAATTGGTGTAGTGATGAAGCTCTTTTCGTCGTGCGCAGTGCTGGCCCTTGCGCTGCCCTCGGCACTCGTAAACGCTGCTCTCTCCATTGAATTCACCACTCAATCAACTGGTCAAGATGGTGCATTTCTGGTGAAGGCGTGGGCTGTGAGAGGTGAGGATCGCGACGTCAATAGCGACTTACAGGTGGAAGTTGCAGACATGTGTTCGTGGACTGCGACGCTTCTGATCCGAAGGTACTCTCTGCTCTGAGTGCTTCGATTTCGGACAACATTGTCGGAGGCGAGGGGGTCATAGTCTCGGACGATGAACAGCAAGTGGTGATAGTGACTTCGTGGGATCAGCGCAAAATACCATCTCGATCAAGCGCCTTGACATCATTAGTTCTGGATGGTCGATTGCAGTTCCAAGCCACATCGATACATCAGCTTCAAGCTTTCTGGAAAATGGCAAGGCAGCAGTCGTAGCTACGGAGAGGATTGTTGCAGACTCGATCATGTCTGCTATCTCGGGCGACCGAAAAATCTTTGTGAAAATCAGCTGATCTCCTATCGAAGACTCTGACTGCAGGGGTAGCAAGCTCGCGTACTCCACGGCAGGGTCGTGCAAGAACCGAAATATCCGTTCAAAGGCGACGGCACTGTGTATGCAGGACCGATTGCTCACCTCGTTGGGATACGGCTCCGTAAAGTATGTAGGCGAGCCCCAGCACCTCGCATCGAGCTCGATATTCAAGAAGCACAGCAATGTTAAGCCTGCCAAGTTCGACAAGGCCAAAACATACTCTTTGCGCTCCCCGCCAAACAACGCGCCCACTGATGTGATTGTTGTTTTTAACAAACCGTGGTTTGGAGACGCACCGAATGTCAATGTGCACTGGAGCCTTGGAGAAACGACCGTTGTGGAGATTTCGGGTCTCACTGCGGAAACGATGGGGTCGGCAGTCACTAGCAAGCATCCAGCACACAGAATAGAAGCCGGTGCTTTCGCTGTCGTTGCCTTTGTGGGTCTTCTCGCTATTGTTGGTGTCACGTTCCACACGCACACTCGGCAGGAATGTGCGCCACTGTATTGAGACGGCACGATGGCAGACAAGAAGGAATAAGAGTTTCGCCTCTGAAGAATTCAGTAGTGAAGTTATTCATGAAAATACTTTCCGTGTGCTGCCTTGCATATGTCCACCTTCGTATCTTGTCCACGCTGCAAGTCTCAAAAAGCTTCGTGATGGATGCAGCTGAACTCGCAGGTGCCATGGATGACGATTCCGCGTGGCATCGTGTTGGGTGTGATGCTAACTTGCAGCAGTCAATTTGGCTGAGCGAGGACACGAGCTCTGATTGTCTTGTTGCGTGAAACGGGTGCTGATCTGCTCCTTTGAGCGGGGCACTCGCGATTTAACATGCGCGCTTGTAAATTACGCACTGCAACTTGGACAGTCTCGACTGTGGTGATGTTAAGACGCCGACAGCAAACTGCATGATAATCTGCGCGGCTATCCACTTTGCAAACTTCTGCATGCTGTTCCAGCATTGCTGGAGGGATATTTGTCGCTAGACGCCACAACGAAGGAGGCCAGACGCCACAACGAACATAACCCATTTTGATTGGCTAAAATACGCCGTTGGGAGGAGTCCACAAATTGCTGCTAAACCTGTCCTTGCTACCAAGCGCAGCGAAGCGAAAGCGAGCGAAGCGGGCTTAGGGTCGTGTCACCAGCGAGCGTAGCGAGCACCCCTTTAGGTTGGGTTATGGTGAGGTGATAGACTGCCAATGCCCTCCAACTCAAACCTGCAAGAAGTATTTTAGCCAATCAAAATGGGTTATGTTCGTTGTGGCGTCTGGCCTCCTTCGTTGTGGCGTCTAGCGATAAATATCCTTGCTGGAGCCTGACTCATCGGCACAATGGCAATGACGTAGTTTTTGACGGACTGTCCCCCATCTGCGCCTGTGTGCGGTTCCACTGTTCGAGTCGGAATCCGGAGCAAGTCGTGAAGGCTTTCTGCAAAGAAAGCTGTTTGATGGCTGTCGCTCGTTGTGCCTTGTTGGTGCTGAGATCGTCCGCGGGGCCAACGCAGACGCAGACTGCATGTCCGTGACTACAATACAGTATGGATAGCAGTGAGACCAAGGTGTTGAAGGGTGTGTCGGGGCTGAGCAATTACTAACGGATACTGAAAGCGGCTGGCGTGCAAGTGCCACGTCCTACATCGGCAGCCTCCTCAAGGGCATACGACGCGTGAAAATGTTCGCAAATGATGAGCAAGGCAGGTCGCCTTGTATGTGCAAGGGAACCATGCTGGTGCATGCTCGTCTGCCAAAGTATCCTCGCGAGGCGTGCAAGCCGGTGCCGTCACTCATCCCCAGCAAGGCGCAGGCTTCAACCCGTGCAGCTGGATGCTGTCGCAATCGCACGGTGGCCTCGGTCGTGTCAGGCGCAGCGGCGCAATGCGCTGGTCAGCAGCCTCCGGTCGTCGACGCGCCGGTCTCCACCAAAACCTCCACAAACCCGCTTTCGAGACCGTGTGCAGTCCAACGCACTCGGTCCGCACGGTCTCTACCGCTTGCGTTTTGGCTCCCAGCCCGAGTCGAAGCTTGCTGCCTTGCTCTCCGCCTGGTTCGTGTTTGCTTCTTGGAGATCAACGAGATCGTTTTGGTGGATTCGCGTCACTTTCTCTGCTTCACAACCAAAGTCTCGCTCGAGGGCACTCATCCATGTGCGGTGCTGCAAACTTCGAGACGGTCGAAAACGAGACCACAAAATCGGTCGCAAACTCGCCGATTTCGAGGAAGAGCTCGCTCGCCTTCATTCTCGGCGTAGAAGACACGTCTTCAAAGCGAAATGCGGCCCCCGCGGAACTGGAGGTGACGATTGAGTCTGCGGTTGTAAAGCGTAAGAAGCTCTCGGTCCTGGAACCAGTTCAATCCGTTATCGACGGAAACGAGACCCATAGTGCTTCCCGAACCCTCTGCCGATAGCTAGAAAGGTACTTAGCAACTACGCGCTCCATCAGTGTTCAGTGTCTTTCAGTGCTTAACCATACAGATATCCTCTTCATATTTTACAGAGTAGCAAATACTGCATTGTCGAAGGCTGTGTCAGCCGAGCTAAGCACTCCCGACGCTGCTGGAAGCATGGTACGAAGTTCGTGGAGGAAAGAGTGGCAAATATACTCTGTGCTGTGAAGCTAACTTCTGTGTATTGCTTTCATACCAGGTGGCTCAGTGAAGTGTAAGGTGGCGGGCTGTCGGAATCGTGCCAAGACCAAGGGTGTGTGCTGGTCCCATGGCGGCGGCACCATTTGCAGTGCAACCCAATGCACGACTATCGCGGTGTCGAATGGAGTCTGTTGGGCCCATGGCGGAGGTACGAGTATAATCTCTTGACCTTGGCTGAAGAATGCATCTAATTTAATGTTGATGCTGTGTCTTCGCAGGCAAGCGCTGCATCACGCCAGGGTGCTCTCGGCCTGCCTACGAGCGGACCAGGAATATGTGTTCAATGCACTACAGCGCGGAGTCCTTTACTGTTCTCCCATCACGTATAAGTAGAAACGCGAACAAAGAGCTCTCGTAAAGAGACCGAGGATTCCTCGGTCCCTCGGAGGAAGGCTTCTTCGAGGCAGAGCTAGCATCGCTGGATTTGAAAGTACTGCCTAATATCATGTAAATTCTGCACGTTCTGTCCTTGCAGTTGTGCTCGTGTTCGTATTTACCTCTAGCTCACAGTCTGCATGGCTCGTCCAGACTGAGGTATGAGTCCAAGAAAAGCTTGTTCGGCCGCCAACCTGCGTTAACGCCCCGTGATTCACGGGGCGTTAACGGGCCGTGAAGAATAGCATCGGACTAATCTTGAGATCCAGCGTGACAAACAGCATTATCCAGACTAAGAGCGTCTTCACCACTTCGACTATCCAGGCGCCAAAGCCAAATTTGGCAGCACCGGATAGCTTTCAGGGCTCCACCACTCCGGCCATCCAGCTGCTAGAAATAGCAAAACTCACCTGAAAGCCAAATTAGAAGCCAAATTTGGCTTCCAAAATAGCCGTGACCAGAGCTCATGTTCACTTCAAGATTGATCATGGAGAGCAACTCGACCCTGTCACAGTCGCGTGGAGCCAACTACAAACCTATCGAGGACAAGTTGTTGTGTGAAACGTGGCTGTCGGTGAGCACGGACCCTGTCCATGGCATAGTGTAAAATACTGATTGATATAATATTAATATATGCATTTTACACTAAGGTCAAGGCAACGAGACACCAGATCCCCGCTTTGCTCCTAGTACAGGTGGACGAGCTTGGTAAGAATTTCTACTAAGGGGAATGGTCAATCAAGGGCCGTTTGCCAATTAAGGGCCATACTCTATTTTGGCCTGTCACGCAGCGTTTTTGAGATTTACCGCCTCCTATTCGCCAACGCATCTTAAGTACGAATACCTGTAAATTTCGATTAAAAATAAATGGCGGGAAGCCCTCTGCGTTTGGCGCCACAACCATATACTCGTCAAGCATCATGACGACGACGAGAGGACGACGTCCGAGCTACACGGCGGAGCTGAAAAACGCGGTAGTTGCCCGGGTTTAAGGTGGTGAGGCCGTTGCAGTAGTTGCGGCTTCTGCACGAGTCCCTGAGAGAAGGGTCCGAAAGTGGGTGACGGCCGTCAAGCAAGGAGAATCTCTGCAGTCTGCGCGTCCAGGGAGAAATCCCCGGTTACCACCAGAGGCGGAGCAGCACCTGTACGATTGGGTGGTCGGGCGCCAGCTCGTCGGGTATCCTGTCGACCGAGCTGGCATTTTGCGGAAGGCCAAGGAGATTTCGCTGCTCGTGTGTGGCGAGAGCGTCGGCGACGGATGGTATCGGCGTTTCCGAGAGAGGCATCCATCGTTGAGGCCACGAATTGCTCAAGCGCTGTCTCTTAAGCGTAATAGTGTGGTCAAGGAGGATCTCACTACGCTTTTCAATACCTTAGCCAAGTTGGTGATCGAGTTTCGCCTCGATAGCTCGCGTATGTTCAATATGGACGAAACTGCATTTCAGACCCGAAAGAAGAGCAAAAAGGTGATAGCAGTGCGTGGATCATCAAACATTTGGTGCACAGACCCCTCTGTCAACTTTCATCTCTCTATCGTCGCGTGCGGGAGTGCTGACGGCTTTGTGGTGCCGCCCGCATTCATACTGCCTGGCAAAACTGTTCAGTGGGATCTTCTGGAAGAGTGCGGGGTTCCTGGAGCGTCCGTGACGACGTCACCGTCAGGGTTCATCAACGCGTACCTTTTCCAGAAGTGGCTACAGTTTTTGCGGAGTCCGTCCCAAGCAGCGTGCAACGACCGATCTTGCTGGTTCTAGACGGTTGTGCGTCTCACTACTCTGCTGCCGTAATCGACGCGGCTACTAGTTTAGGTATTCTACTGGTGTTGCTACCGCCCAATGCAACTCATCTTCTACAGCCGTTGGACGTTGCTGTCTTCGCGACACTGAAGGACAAGCTGTGCAACCTCATCAACGAGATAGTTGAAGAAGATGACGAGGGCCGATATTCCATCGACAAAGCGACAGCCATCAAGCTCGCTAGTATGGCGTGGAAGAGTGCCAAGATTGGGCGGAACATCAAGATTGGGTGCAGAACCTGCGGGATATTCCCGGTGTCGTTGGTCAGCATGACCGAAAGAGCGCCTACAAGTCTATAGAAGAAACGGCGCCCCACGCCATGTACATCTGGCATCGTGGCTGCACGCAAAACCAGTCGTTGAAGCAGAAATTCTGACGCTGCCTGAACCAACAAAGAAGACGAGCAAGCGCAAGCGGATTTCCGTGGGAGGGCGTTGGCTAACGCATGAACTGATCAAGGAAATTACGGCCAGCCAAGATAAGGCTAAAGCGAAGGGAACGAAGAAACCGAAGATAACTGCAAAACCACTCGTGCAGACCCACGAAACACTCCTATCTGTCGTTGTCTAAGGTACAGAAAAACAATGTTAGTTTGAGCTTGTGGAAATTCTATTAGCAATTGCAATGCAAGACTTACCATTTTAGCGCGGAGAATTAACGACAACGAGTGGACTCGAACCCGCGACAACCCTGCTCCCCGAAGGGCCTCAATAAGCTAGCCGTCTTAACGGCTGTCAGCACTTGAAGTAAAACGGGGATTACGACAAAACCTGGTCTTTCACCCCGGAGCATCTTATATACTGTTGGATTTGATGTTACAATTTGGATATTAAAACTCAGAGTATACCTACACCTTCGGCTGACAATTTTTGAGACTCGTCTTTCATAGTGAAACTAAGGTTAAAAGCGGCCCATAATTGGCAGGCGTGGCAAATTTGTGGACGCAACTCAAACGCGCGTCTTGCAGGCGTTTTCATTCGCTATCAAACTAAATAGTCTCGTAAAAATCGAGGAAGCTACGGGCTTGCAGAAACTGTCGTACTTGTTACCCCTGTTCAAGTGGTTACAGAGGGACGACCGAAACTATGCACTCGTTCCGGCACGGCCCTTAATTGACCATTCACCTTAACCTCATTTTCTGATGAGCTATAATGTAATGAATTATTATAGCCATTGACCCCTGGCGGGGGTCTAATTGCCTTAGAGCATCTTCACCACTGCGGCTATTCAATTGTGGGGATAACTATTAATACAACTACAGAATTCCCCGGCAAAGGGAGAAAGGTGGGACCAATAAGGACTGAGAGGTTACAAACTATGCGCAGACTCGCGATGATAGCAAATGTACTGAGTTATTCCAATTCTAATAGCAGAGAACTAGTCGGCGCCGCCCGCTTTGCGGGCGGAGGTATATGGTTTGATGCAACCCGTTGCGCTCGCTTCGCAGCTCGCTCCACTACTCTCCAAGGCCCGCCTTCGCTGCGCTCGGCAGGTGCCGAGTTTTGGTGCTACGTATATTTAGTAAACGTCTCGCTGTCGTCGGCAGAAATATTTTTTAAACGTAATATGTATTGAGAAGTTATCAAATGTTGAGGTTGCGCATATCACCCGTCCAACTGAGTTTACAGGAAAATCTGTCTGTAGACGATGTTGGCAGTATGTACCATCGTCCTCTTCGAGGTCGGGATACTCGTCCAGGGCCTTGAACTTCGATCTTTGGGTGACTCTGGACAACGCCACGTATAGCTGTCCGTGCGAAAACCACGGCGTACCCAAATACAGTCCCAAATTTTGTAGAGTCTGTCCTTGAGCCCTGTTGATCGTCATGGCAAACGCAGGCTGAACAGGAAATTGCTTGCGACGCAGCTGGAACGGAAATCTCGAACAGTGTCATCACTGATAAACCCAATCCTGGGAATCAGCCCGTCTTGGCCTTGACGCTCGCCCGTCATAATTTTCGCGTGGGTGACATGAGGCTTGAGATAAACGATACGGAGACGTGTACCATTGCAGAGTCCCAACTTCGGATTCAAGTTTCTCATCATCATGATGGGTATGCCTTTATTGAGAATCAGCCGGTGGGGTGGAATCCCGTTGATATTCAGCGAATGCAGCAGCTCCTGCTCGAACAAACCTCCGTCGTCGTCTTCGACAGAGTCCGTTGACAGATACTCTTGAGCCGTATCTGGTAAAAGCTCTGCCACGGCTTCGTTGATTCGGTCCACCATCGCGTTGGTCGTCGTTAGAATTGTACGGTTTGCGAAGTACTCGTCCGTCGCAATTTCAGGGTCGTTGATATCAGCGTACATCTCGTCAATGATCCGTGTAACACCTTATTGAATCGTACCAGGTAAGAATTCATCATTCTCTTCGCCAGCAGCATCGGGTGGATTTTCCAAAACCATGTCCGACGGAATCATCATGTAGTCTCGCCCCAATACAGGGTTGACCTCGTGTCAGCCTTCGCCAACCTGAAGTAGGAAGTTGGCGAACTCTTCCAGCTCTGCGGCGTCCGCCTCGTTTTCAGCTGACTTAACGCGCATATTTTCCTTAAGCTTGAGCTGTGTGAATTCACCCCACATCACAGACGACTTCAGACAGGGAGTTGATCGTCTCGGCAGGTGTACCTCCCTTTACGACAGGAAGGATATGCCTGAAATCTCCCAAGAGAACGACAACCTTCCCACCAAATCGCTCGGAGCTGTTCAGAATGTCTTGCAGTGTCCGGTCGACCGCTTCAAATGCATGTCTGTGCGTCATAGGAGCTTCATGCCAGATAATCAATCTGGTTTCTTTGAGCAACTCTTGCAAGTGCGTCCGCTTCTTGATGCCGCATGTCGAGTGTTCATCCACGTTTAAGGGAATCTTGAACATGGCGTGCGCAGTGCGGCCACCCATGAGAAGCAGCGAAGCAATCCGCTGGAAGCCACAGCAATAGTGATTTTACCGGACAGTCGCACCTTGGCAAGGATGTGGCGGAGAAGCGTCGATTTCCTGTGCCAGGCCCGTCAATAAAAACAACTTGTTCCCTGGTTCGGGGTTGTCTACTGCATCAACGACAGTGTCATAGATAACCTTTGGCCTTGGTTGAGCTGGTCCTCCTTAGCAACGGTCTCCATCAGCAAACCCTCGTCGTATCCATGCTGTTCTCGATCGAGGAGACTATTGCGTCGAAGTGAATCGAGCAATAAGTCCGGAAACTCCGAAAGCTGCGGAAGATCACTGAACTGGTGGACACCGCTTCCATTCGCCTCTAAGAGTTCTTGGAGACTCTTGAGTGTCTGAAACTTGACCATGTTTTCCTTTTCTTCACCTTCCAATTCGCGGTATTGGTACTCGTAGTCTCTGGACAGTTCACCGTAAAATTGGCCCCATAGCCCCTTGACGTCTGTGGGCATAGTACACCAAAATCGTCGCGAAAAGCTGTCGAAGCTGGTAAGGCATCTCGATAGCGGAAGCCTCTGTCATGCAAGAGACCCATTCGCCATCATGCTCCAGATATCCGGCCTGTAAAGCTGCATCTCGGTATGTTGCACACACCTGTCCATCAACAGTTCTCAAGTCTTCGAAGGAAGTCGCACCCCTACGATGACACAACATAAAGCGAATGTAGAACCGTTCCACATCTCGAGGCGACACATGCACCATGCGACCAATTGCAGCTTGGTACCGCTTACGCCGAACCCAGCATTTTTCCTTCCACGCGAACTCCTTCGGAATGTCTTGATACAGCATGGTCTTAGCCACCTGATTCTCTGGAGCGTCACTTGCACAAAGCTCAAAATAGCGAGTCAGAGTCGTATGACCTCCACGTTGCAGCACCTCTTCCGGATCGTCATCCGATTGGAAAAGCACCAATTGGTAGCCTTCAAGGTGGACATTAAGCTTGATCACAGCGTGAGTCTTGGCTTGGATGGGAAACCCAAACAGTTCAATGCAGGCTTCGACCGGGGAAATGTAGCGCGTCTCCACATACCGCAGAATCTCGTTTGGCTCTTCGCGTAGGTCTCTGGGAGTTTGGTTTCCGTTTCGGACAGCTTCCACAGTCAGCATAATCTTGTCAGGTCCCTTGTACACGTACTTGTAGAGATACTTGACTGCCGAAATGTTCGTGCATACCTCCAAATTGATGTGGCAGTCGTACTTTTGGAAAAAGTACGGGTTGTACAGGACCACCCACTGATTTGGTGGCGTTGTCGTACTCGCGGCTTTTGATCTGAAGAATACCTTCTGAACGGCGACGTCGTCTGTAAATAGGATACGCATCTTGATTCGCTCTTGTTGTCTCAGCCAAAGGTTTAGGAAACCCTTTGGAGCACTTGCCGTCCCTCATGCAAGGGCTATTCGGATTTTGTGCGCCACACGGACCATGCATCATGCACGTCGTCACTGTCTTGTACAACGCTTCGTTCTCTACCGGATCTGGAAGCTCCGCTGACACCAACTGATCGATACGATCCCTGGTTTGAGGCTTGTCTTGATCGGCCAAGATGATCAAAATGTGAGCGTGAGGTAGACCACGCTTTTGGAACTCGACCACATAGATTCTTGCAACGACTCGACCCAGGACGCCATCGTCCAAGTCTTTCAACAGCGCTCGAAGCTTTCGTTGCCAAACCCTCGCCACGAAGTCGGGACGATCTTGCGCACT
>JAAVTI010000375.1:0-34773 GCA_011947335.1 Phytophthora constricta
CAATATCCTCTTTTAATCGTTCATCAGATACATTCGTGTAGGAGCCTCCATAGACCGGGACGTAAGCAATGAATGAAAAATTACTATCATAGGCCGCAAAACGAATAGATTGGGTTGTAGAGCTATAGCTGCCTATCCCCACATAAGATGAGTATGATGAACCACGCCATGATAGAGCTGCCGAAACGCCATTTGCTTTCGAATGGAACCATTGATTGCACCAAACGGATGAGCCAGCATGAAACTGACTTTCTGGATCGGGAAGACCAATCCCGACCCAACCGCTTGCTTTAATGACAAGAGCGTTGGAGCCATACGGATCAAAGCTCAAATAATTCGAATTGTTTCCGATCCGAAAACTGATTCCATTGAGAGTCATACAATCTTTAAGCAATTCTCGAGCCAATGCGCAAACCACACGACGAACCACGAAGGAAATTCCAATCCTGAGCTTCCTACCACGTTTCCAAAAGATGATCCTTCCATCCTGGTGCAAGCGAAGCCGTTCCGTTAGAAGACTCGTAACTGAATCTGCTGATCGTGTCAAGAAGCTAAGATCAGATAAAGCAAAACTACCTCCTGTTCTTCTAGCTAATATTACTGCACTTGGTGTCATTGCGAGACCTGACGAAGCATCAGAAGCAGTATCAATAGCGAATGATATACCCGCGCTACTTCCGATAGTATCTTTATCATTATCGATGCACAGATTGTACTCTCCATGACGACTCCCAGCGCCGTGATTAGTGCCCGCTGTAACAGAGAAAACCTTCGAAGTAGCTCCACCATTTGTTGTTATAGAAACACCGTTGACGGTAAGCGAACTACAATTAATAGAATTGCTGACATTAAGCGAACCGAGAGTTCCAATCTCTGTTATAGCAGTCTGTGAAGCCGTTTGTAAATTTCCGTATATAGTACCTGAAGAAATCGTTGAAACTGATATTGAAGACGGTACCGATGTCAAGAAGTTAGCAAGGTTGTAAGATACTCCATTTTGAATCAGTGACGATGTACTAATACTTGAAAGTGATATTGAAGACGGTACCGATGTCAAGAAGTTAGCAAGGTTGTAAGATACTCCATTCTGAATCAGTGACGATGTGCTAATACTTGAAAGTGATATTGAAGACGGTACCGATGTCAAGAAGTTAGATAGATTATACGTTACCCCTGCTTGTTGAAACGTATTTGCGTTAATACTGAAACGCTTAAACTAGATGGAATAGATGTTAAGAAACTAGCAAGGTTGTACGTTGTTCCTGCTTGTTTGAATGAAGTAGCATTGATAGTTCCCGATAGCGTCAATGACCTAACACCAGAAACGATATCACCTGAACCGTTTAGAACAAGTGCTTTGCCCGGAGATCCTACACCTTCCGTAATTCCAGTTAAGTAGCTTGGTAAATTTAATGTGATAGGTTCTCCACCGATTAGTAATTCTGAGCAAGAGATTGTACCGAGACCACTAATATCGAGGTTATCATCAGGAACAAGAGCTAAACCAATAGTTGCTTGACCGACACTAACTCCGGTCAAATAGGATAGACGGTAATCGTTTTTGCTTAGATATAACGTTTGTGCATAAGCATACGATAGAGAGCCGGTCTGATCTTGAGAGAGATAGTTGTTCGGATTGTAGATTCCAGAATCAAATAATGAAGGTGGATATACGAAGCCACTCATTTTTTCTTATCGATACTATATAGTAACACTTTAAAAAATGAGCGAAATTGCTGATTATGGAGCTGCGCTCCCGAGTAAATATAAAAGCGCTACGGTCGGTGATATCAAAGAATTAGGTATCAAGAAGCTATTTCGTATGGTGATACTAGGACCCTCCTACAGCGGTAAGAACAATCTCTGCATGCATATCTTAAAACATAGTCCTCACGTTTTTAGTCATCTTCATATCATTGCTCGTAATCCTAATCAAGAGCTCTATGACTATCTTAGAGATAAATTGGAAGGATTCATCACATTTCACGATGAGCCACCTCAAGTCGATTCAATCCGTAAAACTCCCGGCAAGAAGCCAGAGCTTGTGATCATTGATGATTTCAGTAATGATAAGGGGCTCCAAAAGAATGTCTTCTCCCACTATTTCACTCGCGGGCGACATTTCCTACTTAGTACGATATTCCTAAGTCACAGTTGGTTTGGCACTGACAAGATGATCAGGCTCAACTGCGAATATGTAGCGATCTTAAGGGCTAACAGTAAGCGTGATCTAAAGCTGCTTATGACTGATTTCAATATTCGTGGCGTTAATGAAAATGATATCGTTAGGTATTATAATAAAGCTACAGGTGATAGAAAAGGTCAGATGCTTTTCATTGATTCAGTGCGCTCTAAACTACGTTATAACTTTGATAAGGAGATCGATCCGGATCTTGCTTAATTAATATCCTGAAATATAAATCAATACATTAATATAGAGCGGAGCTTAGAGAACTTGTTCGAAAAGATCTGCGATCTTTTGAACTTCGTTCTAATAGAACAAGTATGGCAAGCTTCATTAAGCTTGATAGCACGAACTTAGTTCAGAATGGATTAAATAATACATATAGATACGAATTCGCTGGTTCGTCCGTTAATTTTAAAGATAATGATATCGCTGTTCAATCAATATCCTTGTTTTGTAGTGATTTCAATATTGATAGCTTAGCTTTTGGTAACAACTCGTTTAAGATTGAAGTCCCTACGGGTAGTACAACATCTCTAGTTAATGTAAATCTTCAAGATGGCTGGTACGGATATGCTGATATCAATCGAAAAATCCAAGCTGCTTTGGTAAGCGCTGGAGCTTATCTGATCGATGGAGATGGTAATAATGTATTCTTTATTCAAATTAGTGAAAATAGTACGTATTACAGTTGTCAGCTTGATTGCTCTCCTACCCCGACTACGATTGGAAGCTATACGCGTCCATCAACGGGCTTTATAGCTCATCTGGATCAGGTTTACCATCTACGTCTCGTGTACCTCGACTGATTATTGATAACGCTAGTTTTGGAAAGGTACTCGGATTCGCTCTTGGAACGTATCCAACCACTCCAACAACGATCGCTACCTCTCTTTTATCTAATATTGTTCCTCAGGTTCATCCGACTAGTTCTTATGTAGTACATTGTGATGCAATTAAAAACGATTACGTTGTATCCGGTGATTTATTAGCAGCTTTTGATCGTGGTGATTCCTCAATCGGTCAATTGATTTACTATAGACCTAGCAACTACGCCTGGGTTAAACTCAATGACGGAGCTCGATCTAGTCTTACTATATCCATTTGGAATCAAAATGATGAACAGATTCATTTTCGAGATGTATCTGTATCAATCATGTTATTGATTAGGCCGCGTGAATTTAGATAAAAAATGCTTATTTTTTTAAAATTGATAGTTTACAAACGAAATGAAGAGCCTCGCATACCGGTGCCTGACATCTTAAAACTCCCGGCCTTCATACTACTTTTCCCGAGTGAAAATGATCCTCCCGCAGGTTCTCTACCCCGAACGCCACTCGTCTTCTTGCCTCTCATAGCTCGAATCTTAGTCATGTAATCTTTTGCTTCCTGGCTACCTTTAACAAACTTCTTAGTCTTCTTAGGGACGCCGACGCCGTATCTCGATTTTACGGTCTTACGAACTTGTTTGATCATATCTACATGTTCAGGCTTGGTTGCTTTCTCAATGAGTTTGCGTTCAGCTAGATCTATGAGATCAGTTGCAATACCTGATCTTTCATGTAGCGAAGAGCTTGTTTACCTCTTGTTTTGACATCGTTTAGGTAAGTCGACCGCCCTCTCTATCCGATTCGCTATCGCTATCGACGCCAACTCCAGTCATTGATTTAATAGCAGCTCGTGCAGGGATTGCAGCTTGAGGAGCACCAGCATAGGTAGCCAAAGCAGGAACAGCTGCATCTACGGCTCGCGACAACAAGCCAGAGTCTTTAAGAGCCTTAAAACCTGTTTTAATACCGCTCCACACTTTTCCCCAAACCGAGGAACCTTGGAGCTTCTTATAGCCTTTCTTAATTTCATGGCGTGTAACGTCCAATCTAACTCCACGACCCGCTTTTTGAGCCTTAAGCGCCTTCTCATAACTCGATGGATGCAAATGTATAATAGCACCAGAACCCTTAAGCTCAGCCTTTGTTAAGCTTAGTTTTCCAGTTTTGAAAGCTTTGGTTAGCTTCGCCTTAGGTATTTCACTCGAGATCGTTAATTCACGATACATGATTGCTTCTTTTCGATCTCGACGTTTCGAACAAGTTCTCTAAGCTCCGCTCTATATAATTAAAAGCTAAAGCACGGTTATATTTAAATTAATAAACCTCTTCAGTAGATCCATTCTATTCTTCTGTTTAGCGTAAATAAACAATAAGCAAAATATGCCGCAATAATCATCTTTAGTACCTTGAAGTTGAATCTCGTTGTATTTTTTTATTCCATAGTGTCTAGGAGGCCCCTCGCCCATACTATCAAAATAAACACCATCTACGATGCATGTCCAGTGTCCTATCTCAAGATCAGGAGGTCTCAATAGGATTAGGAAGGTACCTACCTTGCGGATAGGCTTGGTAATCTCGTTGGATTCATAGATATTATCAATATCAACATTAATTATTTTCGCTAATTCAATCAGATCATGATCGGACGTTACTGGTTTAATCAGTTGCGCCATTATTTAATTTTGGTTTCATCTATAGATGATCGTATATAGAACGAATTATTTTAAGATGAGTGACACACAGCTAGCTGATCAGTTTCTCTACCAATCATCGCTAAAAAGCGATCCGGATGTAAAGTATCCTCTAACAAGCGAATCTCGCATGTTATCGATATTAACCAAGGCAGTTATGCAAATGGTATTATTACGCTAGATGCAACTAGCCAACTCAATGGTGCGGAAGGCTTTGCATGTCTTCGCGATAGTTATATACTTCTTCCTTACCTCGTCAGTATGAAGAACACTCACGGAACTCAGGATCTCCTTACTGCGGCTAATCGCCTCTCAGTAGGCATGAAATGCGGAGTATGGAATGTAATTGATGCTATGTCTCTAGAGCTCAATGGCAAGTCGATCTTATCAATGAACGAACATAAGATGTTTATCAATAATCTACGTGCTCAAGTTGAGACTAGCGCTGACTATATGGCTAAGCACGGCGCTGAAAGCTTTCTCTACCCAGATAGCGTAGGATCGCTTGTTCATAAAAGTGCTGCTTCCACTCTCGGAAATGGATATAGCAACGTTGCTGCAACTACGGGCAATGCTCTTAATATCGCTGACGCTATCGACAGTGTGGCTACCGGTGGTGCTGTCCTTGGTGCGAATGAAGGATTCGTGAAGCGACTATTGGCTAATCCTCCAGTAGCGAACGCTGTAACTAACGGTTGGCCTACGGTTGCCAATGCGGCTGTTTCAAATGATATCGCTAATCAGTTTGGACGAGGAGCTTTCAAAGCAGGAGTCGATACGGCTGGATCTATTGCTGGTTCTTGGTATTATATGCTCAAGATTAAGCTTGTTGATCTTCACCCGATTTTCAAAGATCTTGATCTCATGGGGTCGCCTCAGATCAAGATCCGTCTGCGTGTGAACCGTGGATCGGCTGTTATTAATTTAGGGACTGCTAAGGCCATGACTCTAGCTTCTACAACTCGTCAAAGTGGCTCTACTTGCCCTATTATGGTTACATCGGCTAGCACCGGAGCCCCGAATGAGACTGTTTTCCCTAATGTCGCTACGCAAATTACTGTTGCTTGGGGTGCTATCACTAATTCGCTTGAAGATGTTGTTAATAGTACTTATTTTCCATTTACCACGTGCCGACTATACGTTCCATTCGTTGATCTAGAGAATCCTACCACGATCATCTCTAAACCTACAAAGAATATTCGTTATCTCGATTATTATGCCCAACACTTTGGAGCGGCTCAAGGAGCCCAAGCTGGTAAATCGTTTGATCTACAGCTTTCGGCTAGTCTCAAAAACGTTAAATACGTTGCGGTGCTTCCTTTCGCTAAAGGAACAGCGCCTTTGATACAGTCGAACAGTTTCAATCTCCTTTCGATAGTGCACCGTGGACCGTTCAACCTGGATCTGCTATTCGTAACTTTAATGTACGCATTGGCAACAGTCAAGTGTTTGATCTAAATCATGAGTATGATTTCCAGAATTTCTGTGACGAATTCTCGAAGCTGTCGGCTATTAACGGTGATATGACGCCTGAATTATCGAATGGTCTAATTGATTTCAAAACATGGGCCTCGACTAATCGTGTACTCATCGCCGACGTGTCTCGTTTAACCGAGAAGGATGTTCCTCAGTCGCTTCAGATTAAGGGAACGAACGCATCGTCTCAGGATTGTAATCTGATCGTTATCGTTGCCCATGAAAATGAAATGACTTATAATCGTCTCACAGGCGAGGTAGATGACTATACTGCTAATTAGGCTCTCTCATAAAAATAAAACACTATTTTGACTCGATGAACAAAAAAATATTTTTTTAATTTGACTTTTGCAGGTTGTAGTTAATTGATGGTTTCTAACTCTTTGAGTAGTCGTGAGCATTTTTCTTTAACGAACTGATTGTTGCGTAACCAATCGAGATATTTGGGATCGACTCTCTTAATATAATCTAGAGTTTTAGTCTTATGACGACCCCAGGTCATAACGTATTCATCGGTTTCTTCTTTACTATCCGCGAACGTAGTCGTAAGAAAGTCTTTAATCTCATCGCTCGCGTTTAAACTTGGTTGTTTGCTCATCCATCGGCAGTAACTTGGATCGATGGCATAAACCTCTTCGATAGTCTTGTCTTTAAATTTACCAAATGTTAGTGTTGTCATTGTTATCTATATACTATAGGAGGTAGAGTAATCTGATAAAAAAATAATTAATGTGAGTTCGCTTAAGATGGCAACTTTCTAAATTCTGATCTTGATATTTAAATCATTATATAAATGATGTTGTCAGATTTGTATGTAAGATTTTTCGGCGACATTGTTTCTATAATCGTTCCTATGAATATTAGGTGCTTGATGACTTATGAAACATCTTCAGCTTAAAAGGAGTGTTCTATTCAATATAAGCTGTTTAGAGGTCTTGTCATTATTTTCACTCCTACATTTAAAATTGGATTAAATCCATGTTTAAATGCTTAAATGTAGGATTGAAAATTTGTGGTAGTCATTTCAGCTCTGATTTGACTACTGTCGAGCGATAAACAGTTAAGGTTGACTACGTCAACACCAAGGACCAGTTGGCGGACATGTTGACGAAGGCCCTCGGAACCTCTCAGTACTGCGCGAGGCGAGCGGCATCAAGGAAAAGTCCACCGTGCAGTAACGCGGTGAGTGGGAGTGTTGAAGCGGTTGCACCGCTATGCACGGTCCGCTCTGGTCTGTTGAACCGCGGGTACGGTTCACCGGAACCGTCCCTAAGCGGAACTGATGGTTCAGGTGGGCTCAAACGGCAGCTCGCACAAGAACCTGCAAGCGGACAACAAGAGCGGCACTAGGGAGACAAGGTAGAGAGAGGCTAGGAGGACAGGTTGTGGTAACTCTAATAGACTCACTTCGGCATTTGCCTCCTACACCACAAGCACTACTTCAACAGATTGTTTTGCTCGATCTCAAGACAATCGGAAATTCCAGCCTTACAGTATTATTTACGTCATTTCTTGGCGTGTTGCATCGTCCTGTGACGTTACTTCTTCGGGCGTGACCTCGCATCTAGTGCTTCGATTCTGACCCATTCGATTTTGATGATTGTGTTCAGGTTTGCCTACTTTCATTGATGGAGTTTGCCTACTCCGTACTCGTCAGGTCACTTAAATGTTGTACAATGGGTCAACATTAGCCGCTTTATGGCGACTCGGTCAACATTCACAGATGTTGGGATTTAAGGTGACAGTTTATTAGTTTCTAATTCATTTTAACCGCCTAGTTGTAAAGCAAAAAAACTCTCCGAAAACTACAGTTGTGTCCACGTTCTCGGATCGTCCCTAAAATCTGGATATAAATATCCATAGAATATAAATATCCAGAGAATTAGGCTTAATTAGTGATTTTAGTGGCCTAATTTCCAACCCTACTTATAGCCTTCGAAACACCGACAATCAATATGGGCAAGAAGTCCAAGCAGAAGCAGGGACTGTCCTCCGCCCGAGCCGACGCTCGGGCCCAGCGCGTCCTCCGCGCCGCCAACGCCGTGCCCGACGTGATGACGTCCTTTCAGGCCTTCACCCACTACACCCGCAACGGCGCCAACGTTTCCATCCGCGGCTCACGAGCGAGCGAGCTGGACGAGGCCACTCGCGCCCGCGTCGTGACGGTGTTCGAGGGCAACATGAAGGCGCTTTACCAGAATTCAGACTGGGGCTACGACGCCGCCGCCAAGCGCGCCGAGTTGTTCGAGGACGCGGCCCGCTACCTGCTGGTGCACGAGGCAGACAGCGAGACCCTCGTGGGGTTCGCCCACTTCCGCTTCCTCGAGGACGACGGCGCCCTGGTGCTGTATCTGTACGAGGTGCAACTGGCCCCGACCGCACAACGCCACGGGATGGGCAAGTTCCTCATGCAGCTGCTGCTGCTGGTAGCTCGGAAGCACCAGATGGAGCTCATGGTGCTCACGGTCTTCAAGAGCAACACTGGCGCAATGCGCTTCTACCGAGAACGACTGGGCTTCGACATTGACGAGACGTCGCCCAGTGCCTGTGGCGACGACTCGCAGGACTACGAGATTCTTAGCAAGCGCGTGGGTCTTCGTAATGTGGAGGGATGCGGTCGACAACTTGGCTCAATATAACATGAAAACTCGAGCGGTCCGTTTCCGTCCGTTTCGCTGCGTGGGTGTGTCGATGAAAAGGGTGCGCGTGGCGTCGAGCACTTTCTGGCGAGGTCGCCGTATAACGTACGGGCAAAGAGCGATTCGCGTGAGAAAGACCGTTGAACTGAAAAGAGCGCGTGTTTGACCGCGTCTATCACTGCGTTCGCTATGGGGATAGACCTGTTCCTGCTGGCCGTGGTGATCATCATCGCGGTGGCGTTGATGATATGCAACCTTTACATCCTCGTGTACTTCCAGCATGATGACGACAAGAACACGGCATACTTCCCCAAAGCACTTGTGGTACGCTGATAAGTGCCTCATTTGTCAAGTAGGATCTGTGAGCTTCGGTGCTGACGCCTTGCTTGAATGAATGCTCAGGTTTTCGGACTGTTTTTCGCGGAAGCAACAGTGCTAATGCTGCCTCTGGATGTGGCAAATAATTCGACAGCAGTTGGCTGTGCAGAGGGCTGGAATCCGGTGTGCGGCAACATCAATATGGATCTACTGTGGCTGATCGTGTTCTTGTCGATCGTGGTCTTCCTCGTGGTGCTGCTTCCGTTTGCTATCTACTACTACGAGGCGGACGACGGCGAGGATAACCCCAAAACCAGTCAGTGGGGAGAGGCAATCAAGATGGAGGTGGGCACAATTATCGTGGCTGCCGCACTGCTCGCCGTGCTCTATCTCACGAGTGCTACGAGCAGTATTCCCATGCGCGCGCTCGAGGTGAATTCGATGTCGTCCAGCGAGGGGTTCCAAGATTACGTCGATGGCACCACATTATCAACTGCCATAGTCACTACTGCAAGTAACGTCACAGTGCAGCACATCAAGTTGACGCTGGACGTATCTCTTCCAGTGTACGTCACAGGGCTGACGAGTTTCGTTGGCTGGTTTGGCTTCTCTATCTTCTGCGGCATCGGAATCATCGCGCTGCCCCTCGACCTCATCCTGTAAGCCCTTTTTATGATATGCTTCTCGCTGCTCTTTAAGTTCATGCTCACTAACAATGTTCCTTTCTGATGCCTTTCGCAACATTAGTGCCTTTTCCCACCGCCCCAAGTTCATCAGCGCCGATGTGTACGCGATTCAGAAGTTGTGTCTTCAACGGCGATCAATGGAGCTTCTTGAGATCGGCCGGTCCATCAAGACGAGTATGGATAAACCCACCTTAGGGCAGAGCAATTGGGAACGCAAGAAGCAACGGCGGCTTGATTTCGTGACTCTCAACAAGTTCAAGCAATCCGTTTACCTGCTAGAGGGTGATGCTGTGGACCTGAAGCTCTGTCACGAGGACTACAAGAACTTCAACCCGTTGAAGCCAATCGCCAAACTGTTTGCGGGCATCATTGCGAGTATCATCAGCATTATGTGGATCTTCCACATCGCCCTCTACATGCTGCCCAACACACCGCTCGTGCCGTTTCTCAACACGTACTTTATCTGGTTCGACCGCTGGTTCCCTCTCTTCGGCACCGTATCTGTCGGCATTTTCAGCTCGTACCTGCTTGCGTGTGCGGTCAAAGGCTGTTTCAAGTTTGGTATGCGCTGCTTCTGCATCGCGCTGCACCCGATGAAACTGCATGGGACCTACATGAACTCGCTGGTTTTCAACTTGGGCTTGGTGCTGCTTTGTGCGATTCCGTCGGTGCAATTTTGCGACCAGGCTTTTGCGGACTATGGCCGCCTAACTGCTCTGCGGACGCTTATGGGCGCGCAGATCCACTACCTGAAGGGCATGAGCGTGGTCTGGGACTACAATATCTTCGTCTATGCGATTCTTATCATTAGCCTGATCACGGCAGGTGTTTTGATCGCAAAACCCCGAGACCGAGCCTCACCCGTGGATGACATTCGCAAGAGAATCGAGCGCCAGGTTCGTGACACTGCTCGCGGCAATGTTGTGTAGAGGCTGTAAGAGCACTACTGGTTTGCAGATTCTGCTGCACCTTTCACCAGGTTAGCCTCATAACAAAATTAAACGCTTTCAAGGAAGACAAGTTTATTGCGTTGCGTGGTGGCGGCCAAATAGACGGCCAGGATCTACGATTTTGAGTTGCTTGCGACGAGGAGACTTGGGCCCTTTGTTGATGCTCTGAAGTGCTCGTAGCTCGGGTGATCCCTTTTCTGCAGTATGCTTTTTGTCTTGTCCTGCTCATCTTGCTGCTGTTGAAGCTCTCTGTCGTCTTCCTGGAGAGATACCAACGACGCTGGTGGTAACGACACGACATCTGATGCAACGTCAACGCGTAGCATGCCAAGATCCTTTTCATCGTACTCGTCCAGAAGCCGCTGCAGCCACGTAAATATCTTGGTGCCTGCACCTCCTGCAATCCGAACGAAAGCGCTTTCGGTGAAAGTTGGCTCCTGAAAAATGGCACGCAGCGCTGTGGCTTGGGATGGAGCTAGTGTGCTTCCGCGCATGGCACGCAGTCGGTGACTCCACTCCGACGACTTGTGCAGCAGCTGGCGGCAATGCGCCCACGAAAAATCTGATGGTACAAACTGTTCCTGCTGCTTTGGAGTTGGCTTCGTTTTGCGTCCGTCACCACGCTGCTCAATAGGAGGTTCCAAGAGCACCACAAGACACATGAAGAGATAATGCAGCTCTCTAACAGGAACCCGAATGCTGCGCAACTTGCGCCACTCCTCACGCGAGATGCCCAGCCACTCGAGACCTCCACTGCTCGTGGCTTTGACAATACTTTCGGTCAAAACTCTCTCGACTGGAGCTGCCTCTTGGTTCTCTTCTGCTTCAACTCTCTCTCGGTACCGGAAGTGGTTGATACGACCTTGCTTGACGCCCTTGCGCCCTCCACCATCGCTTGTAGGCTGGTGGTGCTTCGGCCACGTCGGCACTGTGTCACTAGACATGACGCACGTCGCCGGGATCACCTGTTGAAACTTTTCGTGTTGCTGTTCTGGCATCGACGATGCAGCCTTTTCAGCAACCTCAGCCGAGATCTTGGCAGCCTCAGCGACCGAGTCGAGGTAGTGCTGCTCCAGTGCCAGTTTGGCTGCTTCTGTGGCAAGCTTGTACAGCTCTGCCCCGCCTAGCAGTCGTGCACTGAGACTGGCGTCGCGATGCGCTACCACGACCACAACATTCGTCACCTGCCAGCGCTGCAGCAGGTACAGCAAGCGGTCCCCAACGCCAATCAGCGAGTCGTCCTCACACTCCTCAACTAGCTCCGTGTCGTTCGGGTTGTTGCCATCGCTGGCTAGAATGCGAATCCGCGAGGCTCGAGGGAACTCCTGAAACTTGCGCAAGCGAGGCTGCTTCGCCAGCGTCTCGGATACAATGGCACCGACATCAGGCTGCTGTTGAGACGGCACCACTGGGAGCACGAGGCCCTGGAAGGTGTTCTTCTTCAACAAAAGCTGCGGCCCCAGAGTCGTCCGGCGACAGCTGACGCTGATACTGCTGCTGCGAGGGGAACTCATCGTTTGGCACAATACAGATGCCATGAGCTTCCGGGTTTATTTACAGTGCTAGATTAAGCGGACTGCACGTTGTCTGCTATTCTTACGCTCACAATGCACGTGCAATTGGGACTGCGCTTCGAGAAGAAGGGATGAATTGGTGTGGAGCCTCAGACGGTTCGTTTGACGCATTGCGACGGCAGTCGTAACCCCGCCACTCATGCAGTAATTGGACATGAATTGTAGATCATCACCGGCTCACACGAGAAGACAAACGTATACACTATCTATATGGTAAAGAACTATGGCGCCATTCTAGCTACCAAGGCGACAAAAAGCGAAATGAGCTCCTGGGCGAATGACGCGGGCTCAGCTTCGACGCTCGTCGTCCAACCAATTCCTGCAAAGCCGAACTTGTACACGAACGTGTGCTGTATTGTGACACAAACCATGTGTGACACTAGTCACTGACCCTTCGAAAAAGATGAGTAACCAGAATGGATGCTTGTCAGTGAGCGGTGAGTGAGACGAGCTTTGGCGGTGTGGGGTGACTGCGTGGGGCTCTGCTCTATGCGAGGCGTTCTAGGCGACGGAGGCGTTGATGCGCTCCGAGCGATGCCAACGCTCCAGCCACATCAGCGAGCGCACCGAGAGCCGGGGAGAAGCCTGCTCGACGCACTTCGACAAAAATTCGACTCGGTCGAAACTTGACGCACGCGTGGATCACCTGGACCAGCTGGCAATGCAGACGCCGAGCAAGCTTCCAACCGCCTTCGGCAGACAGACTGCGTGGCTTCACGGTGTCACCATGGAGCCAGTGACGCCAAGCCAGCCTGGCTTGGCGGGCCGGGATCCCGAAGGAGCGCCACCATCACGTTGGCACCATAGTTGCAGCCCCACCAAAACGTCGACTACTGCAATTCAATCAGGCCTGATCTCATCGTAATGAAGCTGCAGGCAATGTCGAGTTGCAGGTTGCAGTAGTGCACCGTTGCCACGGTGGACTTGGCTTCTGCCGGTGTTGACTTGGGCTTGCCACGCCAAAGCAGGATCAGCCAAAGCTGCAGCCGCTTGGGACGTTGCTCTTTATTTCGGCAAATCTCACGTCCTGAGCGGGGACTCAACAACCACTCTTGCAGAGACGACCAGAAAAAGCGTCCGTGATGCTGCGCTGCGGGCTAAACAAAGCAGCATTGCACTTGTCAACGGATGTGTGTTCAAGCGGGGCTTGGCACTGGGATTTGCCTTCCCTCGGAACTATCCCTGAAGCTATTTAGTTGGTGCCCCGCGTGCATGAGAATCTCACGAAGAGATTCATGGGCGTTGGAAAGCCGTGGACAGCGCGCGTGCCGTCACCTGGCGAGTGCTGCTGCCGGCCGTGGCTCGGCTCTCGCGGCGTTCACGATGGGGAGCACGGCGACAAGTGTTTGAAGCGAACGACAAAACAGCAGGCAAACCGTGCTGTGCGGGGTCCCACGGAGATGATGCCTCCGACTCGGATTCCGAGGTCGATGACTGGGTTGAGCTCAACGAACTGGCAGGCACGTTGATGTTCGCGTCCCTGGCATCCGGTGGCTGGCGCTCGACGCTGTCAAGTCGAAAGGCTCGGAGAGACCGTCGTGTTGCGCTGGAGGATGACGTGACTCACGTCACGTGAGACCAGAGTCCCTCGCTTGCTCAATTTACATCTGCGTGCTCGACCAGAAGGCGCAGATACATGTACATCATCTTGCATGTATCCGGCCAAGCGCTGCGATACACCGCAGAGCAGGCATGTATCCGTCTTGGTGTCTTCCAAGGGCGGAAGACCAGATTATCGGTTGGCGACGGCGCGTTGTTCGAAGTTTCGCAGATGCCGGGAAAATGCTTGACAGGCTGTAAATTACAGCAAAGCTTGCTCGAGCGCGTGCAAGGTGACGAGGTCCTCAGTGCGGCCTGGATTTGAGTCTCGAACTTGCAAAAGTTTGCAAGTTGTTTGCAATGCATCCCTCAACTTTCGACTCATGTGTAACGTGGCGACCCCCTTGCGCGACCAAAACTTGGGTCCATTTCGTGCATCACCGCATGCACACACTGCTTCAACCAGTGCTTGCGGAACGCAAGTGGCGGGGACTTCTCAGCACGACTATCTTGTAGCAAATCGGCACTGGCGCGTCTGCGGGCTGCGACCTGTTTTCGCGCCGGAGACGGCGAGAGGAAGGTCACGATGGAGCTGGAGCCGGTCACTCGACAGTCCAGTCCTCGATCAGTTGGCGGGTGCCGTCCGAAAACAATTTCTTGCTAACGCTCGTAAACCTGGCCGAGGGGCAGGGCCAACAGTCTGTCTGCATTTGTCCGGTACTCGATCTCGGGCCGATCCTCTCTCGGGCTTTGCTTGCACCCCATCGCTGTTGGCTCGGGGATTTGTTGCCGCTAATAAGTGGCGTCAACACGGCTGGCAAATCGTGCGTTGTCTCGAGCTGTGACTCTCAGCGACGAGAGAGAACGATCTCGAGCTTTGCCGCGGCTGTAATGGCCAGCGACACATTGGAATGGCGCGCTCTTTCAGACTCACGTACAGGAGAGCGCTCACTCTGCTTTGATAGTCGCTCAACAACTGCACAACCACACCTTCACGATCTTGAGGCGAAAGTCAAGGAGAGCGAAAGCGTGCTGAGCAGAGGTGGCTGCGGACGCCGCCTGAGTTCCTACAATCCTGAGGTCGCTTGCACCCGAAGCCTGCGACAACGATACAATAAAAACACGAGGCTGGATCGCTGGCTGGCAAGCGGCGCTGCTGCGTTTGGTGGGTAAGAGGCAGTCGCCAGCGCCACCATGCTCGCGGCCACAGTGCATGTCTAAGTTGCCGCCGCCGCCGGCCTCCCGGAACGTCACCCGTTTGGGTCTCGAGCGACCACTTTCAGCCATTCGGCCCAGGTACATACAACGCCACGGTTTCGCCTCACTCTCTCGCGCTATTCGCGCTTTGGACCATCGCGTTGACTACAGGGCACTCGCTATCAATATCGACACCGATATGAAATTCCTGGCCCATGTGGCTTCTCAGTGCTGGTGATACATACACACACGGCTCTCGCAGGCGCCAAGCTGGCCGAGTCCGAACTCGATATTATAGTGGGCGGACCTTGTCCGTTTGCAATGCAAATTGCATGGGTGGCCCCTGCCCAGCTGGCCGGGAGCGCTTCCACCAGATGTTGGGCGGCCTTCCCCAGCTGGCGAAAGGATTCCCGACGGCGACGTACCCCCAGGGGTACCCTGTCAAACATGATCTGCATCTTTGTATGCTGCTGACTCGTTGGTGGTAGTCAGTTCGGGTTACAGGAGTCGGACCAGCTAACCATCTTCCCCGAGAGCGTACCCCTCCATTCACGACCGCGCAACAACCAGGCAGGTGGACGAACGCCCCGAGCGGTTGGCGAACCTCAAGCAACTCAAGCAATAGCAAATAGCGACAGCAGCGTTTCCCTCTCGCAGTCCACCACTCACTCTTCATTTTGCGTCGGAAAGCACTCGCTCACCTCCCTCCGAGGTTACGCTCCCGCCCCGCCTCGATCCGCTCGCACTTTCGACGTCACGACCGCGTGCTTCGATCTTCGATTTCGAAGTGCTCGAATCTCGCCTCCACATCCCGAGGAGCGGCGTCCCATCCGAGAGCGCGATCTGCTGATCTCTGGGCCACGAGAGCCTGTCGCCCCCTTCAAGCGGTGCAGCAGCAGGACCAGCGACTTGCTCAGCGCTTGCAAGCGAAGCCAGCTTTTGCTCCTAGCCCAGACAGCTTGAGTCCGTCGCCTCGAGACGACGCCACTCAACTCAACTCGACGAGCAAGAGCTCAGTGTGAAATCCAACCGCTTCAGACAACACCAACTCCCTCCACAGGGATGTCCATTGAGAGCATCCCCGAAGCCGACGCCAGCCAAACGCGGCCCAGCAACGGCGCCAGTGTCAACAAGACCGAGCACGTGCTCCAGCCACCCCTTCAGATGGCCCAACAGACCCAGTACTCTGACATGCTGCTTGGCGACATGGGCATGATGGGCTGCGACGTGGACGCCTGGACGGCCGCGTCCCGGCCGCAGTACGCCCAGCAGCAGCCCCAGCAGTACGTCTTCGCCTGCGCGCCTGCAGTGCTCACCCGACACACCTCCATGCCTGTGGTTATGCCCCGCCAGATTCAGTACCCACAGCAACCGACGTCGTACGCAATGGGCGTCCCGCCGACGCTCTCTCGGCATCACAGTCAAGGATACGTCACGGTCATGCAGCAGCAACAACAGCACCAGAACTACCAGGCCACGATGAACGTGGCGATTCCGCCGTCAGGTGCACGTGAACGAAATGCAGCACCTTCTCGAAATCAGTATGGGCCACCAACAGCCGCTTCAGTACCCGGCCCCACACATCAAGTCGTGAAGCAGGAGCCGGTTGCGGCTTCATCCGCGATGAATGTCGAGCCGATTGCCTTTACGTCGGGTGATAGCAATAGCAAGCTCGCGATCGACGACCTCGACCCGCTCGCTTACGCTGTCTTCGGTAACTCCTCCGTGACTAAGTCCAATCTTCCGAGCATGCCTCAGGACATTCAGCAGATTGAGTCAGCCTTCGACTCGCTCGACCGCCTTCTGCCTGAGATTGAGCAGGAGATGCTCTTCCGCTCGCCGGAGTTGAGCCAGTTCGCCCAGGCGACTGTGGCTGCTAACCCCAAGCCGACCACCAGATCTCCCAAGAGCATGGCTACCTGCAAGGTGGCTGGATGTGATCGTCGTGTACGCTCCAAGGGCTTCTGCAAGACCCACGGTGGGGGCCGCAAGTGCAGCATTGAGGGCTGCAAGAAGTCGAGCCAGAACGGCGACTTCTGCATTGGCCACGGTGGTGGCAAGAAGTGCAAGGAGGAGGGCTGTGCTAAGGCTGCCCAATCTCACGGTCTGTGCAAGGCCCACGGCGGAGGTGCTCGTTGCAAGTTCCCGAACTGTAACAAGAGCTCTCAAGGTGGCGGTCTGTGCCGTGCTCACGGTGGTGGCAAGCGCTGCCAGGCTGCTGGCTGCCCTAAGGGCGCTCAGCGCGGCAACTTCTGTGCTACGCACGGCGGCTTCCGGAACTGTAAGATCGAGGGCTGTGTGCGCACGGATCGCGGTGGAGGTTTCTGCGAGGTGCACCGTCGGGGTCGCCTCTGCAAGGTCGAGGGCTGCAAGAAGCTGTCTCGCAACCAGGGCATGTGCACGATGCACATCCGTGAGGACAAGCAGAGCGAGATGGTCAACTCTACTGCTATCCAGACGGCTGTGCAGCCTGATGCCCTGACTGTTTGAAGTCATTAAGGTCCTGATCGACCTACTTCCAGCTCGGCTCTTAGGACTCCAACCTTCTCTCCCTGTTGCCCAAGGCCATTGTCATCGTCGTCCCTCATTCAACGGAAGATGGGGAGGGAAGGACAAGGAGCCGTGCCGAAGCCGGACGACTCGAGCTGTCTGTTGCTCAAGTGTATGTGTCGTATGTGTCATTAGTTGGTATTCATCCGTGTCGTTAGTGTCGTAATCTATGTGGAACATGTCTAGTATTTAAGGTGAATTCAACGAGCAAACATGAATTTCAAAACCTCGGTTGTTCTTGGAAGGATGCATGCCTTGCATATTTGTTTGGTGGCAATTCAAACCAACTATTTACGCTTCGAACCAAGTTAGCTTTCAACGCCCTCGCTTCCTTGCACTACTTTGGCAATGGTGATGATCGCCTTGCTGTCGGACGTCATCGGGTTGATCGGCTGCAGCGATGAATAGCCGATCGGATCGATCGCTCCTGGCCATGACGACGACAACTCGACAAAGAAGCGTTTCCAGCACTTTGTCCTACCCGCTGGCCGGATGTTTGTCAGTCACTCAGTCTGCGATCGCAGTGGCAAGCACGTGTTGGAATAGAGCAAAGCAACTCACAAGCGGGCACAACCGGCTTGATAGCACAACCTCATTGCATCCGTGTTGCTGGTAATTACATTTGCACACGCTACCGACCTACAACATGCTCGGCAAAGAGCGGCGATAACTTACGACGTGCCAGACAAAACGGCGCTGGTTTTGGGAGACATGGACGCGGTGGACGACACGTCGTCCATGTCGTCATCCTGTGGGATCTCCAGGTGGAGCACTCGCGCGTGGTGTATCTGACGAAGCGGCTGCGGGTGGTCGATCTGCGGCGGCAACGACGTCCGGTGAGGGTGGGCTGCTTTCCTGCCATGACCGTTGCGGTCGAGGTGCTCCTGCGGATGCTTGGCACCGTGGTGCATTTTTCCATGAGGGTCTTCGGATCCTGCTTTGGCTCAACGGGCTTCACCGGGTTCTTTGACGGCGAGAACTTCGAGTACATCCCCATCATCTCTTTCTTCATGTTGGCCAGGTACTTAGTGTGTTCGCGACGATACTCTGTCGTGAAGTTAGCGATGTGCGAAAGCAACACGTCCAACTCCTCTTCAGTGTCCTCCTCCTCAAAGTACTCGAGAAAATGCGCCTTGGCTGCATTCAAATCACCCAATTGCTCCTGAAGAGCCGACAGCTCCTGCTGCACCTCCTTGCAGAACTTCTTGAGAGTACTTGTGTACTCCATCATTGACGCTTCCTCGGCGTCACTCGAAGCAGGAGTGTCATCCATCGTAACCTCAGCCTCGCGCTGAAGTTTCTGCAAACCGGCCTCCAGTGCGTTTTTTCCGATGCGAGCGAGCTAAACGACACTTTGCTACACTTAGAAACGAGATCGATGCCCTTGTAAAAGTGCGCTAGGTGAGGCACATCGCGCTCGATGGATTGCACCACGTACTGCAAGAAGGTGATACCGCCCACAAAGGCCTTCGTCTGCGAGAATTTGACCAGGGATCCCAGAGAAAAGGCATCGACGCCGTTATCAATACCTTCGGCGTCGCCGAAGTTAAGCAGATTCCCAATCTGCAAAATATAAATAAATAGTTGACGCAGTTCTGCGCTTGAGCACACTTGGTGCACGCCACGGATCACGAGGCTCAGCGACTTGCGCAGTTCCTGCGCGCGGGACGGGAATTCCTGTTTGAATACGAGGCACCCTAGTTTCTCGCGGAAGCGAGGCACACTGCGCACCTCCACCAGAAATTTTTCAGCAGCACCAATCGTAGTCATATCGCCGTTAAAGGCATTCACGGCCTCTTCCTCCTTTCGGTCGGGCCACATGTCCATGAGGGATCGCACCTGCGAAGTTGAGAGGACAGTCGGATCCATCGCCAAAATCTTACGCTTCAGCTCCGGGTAGGTTAGTTTTACCCGTGCCAGCGTGATGGCAATGTTCTGCGACTTCTTCATATCGATAAGTTGGACCATAGCCTTCTTCTTCTTAGCAGCAGCACCATCCGATTTTGCGGTCGAATTGCGCTTCTTGTTTTCCGTAAGTGATTTCACGAACAGCTTCTCCAACATAGCACGGCTCTCTTCTGAAATTTGCACGGCCTCACTACTTTCATCGAATGATAAAGAACCCCACAGACTGTCGCGACGCGTACGATGCTTTTTCCCTCCCAGTGCAATTTTTGCGAATCGAGTCCTTGCGCTTGAGAGTTTTCGGCTTTGGTTGCTCAGCAGGAGTTGCTGCAGCTGTGTGGGGACCGTCTAGTTCCTTCGGGTCGACGCCAGCCATTCTCATCTTATGTTCCACAGCTCCACGTGGCAATCCCATACGAAGCATGTTGAAGTACTTGTGATACTTCTTGCGGTGAGCTATCCGCTCCTCCTCCGTCGGTTCTCCCGGAGCTGCTGCCTTCGGCTCTGGTCTCTTTGGCGGTCCATTCAACCAGTTCGGGTCCACGCCGTCCATACGCATCTTGTGCTCCACAACAGCCGGAGGAAGTCCAACTTTCACCATTTGCAAGTATTTGCCGTGCTTCTCGTCGTACTCTTTTAGCTGGGCCTGGTACGCCGCCTCCGCTTCAGGGTCAAGGCCAGGAGCTGATACTTCCGGCAACGGCTTGTTCGGGTCCATGTCCAAAACGGCCGGGTCCACATTTTCGCTCTGCATCTTGTGCTTTACAATGGGAGGCGGAAGACCCACCTTCAACATCCTGAAGTACTTTTCGTACGTCGGGTGGTCCTTCAGTGGCGTGAGGTCCTTCGAGCTATCCGTCCTAGCTGCTGGCGCCGGTTCTTGCTGGGCTGCTTGTCGCTGCTCCAGCATCGCCGCTAATGGGTGCGTTGCCCCGCTGGACTCCTCCGTTGACTTAACGGATATTACCGGGGCCGAGGGCGGTGCCATTCGCTTTGCAAGCATGGCCTCTAGAGGATTTACCTTCTTCAAAGTGCTGCTGCTCTCAGATGATGGCGGAGGAGCCACTCGCTTGGCCAGCATCGCTTCTAATGGATTGGGCTTCGAGCTCTTTTGTGCTGGCTCCGAGCTTTCACTGCCTGTTGAGGGGCAGCTCGCTTGGCAAGCATCTCAGCCAGCAAATTACTGCGATCCGTCCCCTTCTTCTTGGGGCTCTCCGGGGTACTCTCTTCCTCTTCAGAAGTTCTCCGGGGCCTTGCTGGTGCTGATTCCCAATCCATCGACTCGTCTCCCTCCATCGCGCCTGGCAGTGGCCGCCTGGCGAGCATGTCTGCGAGACTCGCGTGGTGCTCCACACCCGCCGGCATATGCCGCTGCGAGAGCATCTCCAAGAGTCCGGGGCCGCCGAAAAGTCTTCGCTGTTATTTCTTGACCGTGCCGGCGTCGAGAACGCCGAGTCGTAGTCGTCGTCTTCCAGTCGGACGTCGATCATGCTGTCGAACGAGTCGAACCGCGGGTGCGGTCGTTTTCGAGGCAGTGGCAGGTCTTCGGGCTCGTCATCGGGCTCTTCCTCCTCTGTTGTGTCATTCTGTTGCCTTGCTAGCATCTCCTCCAGCGCGCTCCGTAGCCTCCCTCTCCCCACCGCGTCCTGATTCTCTTCCGAGCTCGTCGACGACGTGGCTGACGAGCCTCTGCAGGACGCGGCGGCGTTGTGCGCCACCAGGTCGCGTACGTCGATGGCCTTGTCGTCGCTTTGCGCGGCCTTCTCGTCCTCCGTGACGCCGCTACTGCTCACACTGTCCTCGTCCGACACGGCGGCCGTATGTCGGAAGAAGTCCTGCACCTTTTGTCGGTCGTTCCAAGGGGCATTTGCTACTGCGGTTGATGGCTGTGAGGCGCCGAAAGGCTGGCGCTGGAAGCCTGACATGGGCAGGCTGAACTGGAGCCCCTCGGGGCGTCCGCCAGGTGCGGCAGCGACGCTGCCTCGGCCCTGGCCGTCGCGCTAGTCGCCGAACTGGCCATGGAGCTGAGCGAGGGCAGGCCATTCGTGCTATTGCCGTTGCCATTGCTGTTGTTGTTGCTCTTCTTGTCTGGGGCGCCCATGAGCATCGAGAGGAAGGACGGCGCCATGACTGAACAAGTGGGAACGCGGTCACAAGACAGCGAGCCAGTAGATTGGCACCTGCTTACACCAATTGGACAGACAAGCCACGCCCGCTTCTCTTCTTTGTCTGGGGCGGCGGCGTATGGATTGTGACGCACACTGTGCGTGTGTGACTGCCCCTGGAAGACTTTAGCGCTTCTCGACGGTGTGAGCGTTTCTATCTGCACAACTGCAGTTGTGCTGGGTGCCACTGTTCAAAGCAGCTGTGTAAGTACGGTAGAAAGTGCGGTGACGGAGGTATCTCTTCTTCTTGTCTTGGTATTACTGTAATACCGTGGCCCCAGTGTGGGGAGCCGCAGTTTGAGGAGTATATTGCGCGCACCTGCTGGCCGGTACATAGAACAAGAATGTCAATGCAAAATTGGCCTTGTCAACAGACCGCGCCATAGTGAAAGCAAGTCAGCGACCGGGCGACCACGAATTCGATGCCCCGAGTGCATGTATGCACACCAACTTCTCACAGGCAGGGCCGGAAGAATCCGGGCAAACCAGACCAAGCAACCGGCCTGCAGCCGGCTAGTTGCCCGGCAAGTCCAGTGGCGGCGAGTCACTCTCACGGCATGCCAGTGTATTAATTGTGCTTGTCGGCCTCGTCGAGAAGCCCGCGTGGCCAAGATGCATACTTTAACGTTTTATGTGTGACGCGTAGAGGGTGGAAATTCCACTGTGGAATGGCCCAGCGCGAGGGAAAGCCTGGCCCGGCCCACACGGCCGCTTCGAGCACGATCTTGGTGGCGAAGATCGCCCGCAGAGCCCGCGCTGAGCTTTTCCATGGGGCGTTCTCACCAAGTGGCACTGCCGCTGAAGTATCGCGCGGGTATGCCCAAGTCGAGCGGCCCGACCAAAGAATCAATTGGAAAGCATTTTGGCGTTGCTTGAAGAAGCGGGCACTTTTGCGAAACCGCCGGGCTCTGTGCGTTTTTGTGCAGCCTCGTCTGACTCGGAAGGAATTCAGTTCATATTGGTGTGCGACACACCTCTGATGTCCCTCACAGTGGCCGATGCTTCTCGACTGGAAATCCTCACTGCGCTCGCTCGCTGCTGCGTTGCCCTGCGACCTTTCAGCTGGCCGAAGCCGAAGACCGAGCACTGGTGGCACAAGACGACGGCGCGAGTCGTGTCGTCGTTTGGAGCCTCGGGCAAGCACGACAGCGCATTGCAGGCACGACTGCAGCGAGACTGTCTCGGAGAATAGGACGAGAAAGATCGGCGAAAGTCGTCGACAACACGGCGATATATACGTACAGTACGATCTTATCCACTTGACAATTTGCAGCCAACTTCAAGCAGATCAAGCGATGCTTGGGCATCATCAAGTCGAGCGACCCAGAAGTGATGGCTACAGGATGCGTCCGCGCAGCCACGAGCGCTTCCTCGACGCTTGCATGAGTCACTCGGATCGAGCACGCACGCGTGTTGCGTCGTGTGGTGTGCAGCCTGGCTCGGACGAATGTGGGGCGTTCGTTACGGTGGCTAACGAGGCGTCAGATGTAGCTCCCCACACGCCAGCACTTCAACTTGTCAGCTGGTATTGACGGGATCTTTCACACTTCAGCTTGTGAATGAGATTGACCCAGCAGTTGACACGCTGACGAACTCGCGATGCTTGCAAGGTATGGCAGCAAAGAAGGCTGTGCCTACTTCTTCTTGTAAACCTATTTGAGCACGACTTGCCCAAACACACTCAGACCGAACCATCACTTGAAGTGCAATAGTAAAGCGGGCTCATGTCAGTCATGGCTACAAGCAGCCAACGTCCGAGTAAACGCCCTATAATCGCAAAAAGATTGGCCACAGTGTGCCAACAATACATATTCAGCGAGTTGGTCGATCGCCAGGAACACCTCACACTACATAAATCGTCACTAAATAAGGCTCGTCAATCCGACAGCACGTATTCATGGTAGAAAGGGTCCAGCTCAAGCTGTGTGGACGGTACGAGGTGGTCTCGTGCACCTTCGCGCGAAGCACCGCTCCTGCTCACAACGCATGATGCTGCGTTAGATTATGAATCTAGCTCATTACAATCACCCCACTCCATCTACAAACCATTGATCATGCAGTCCGTCGCTGTTTACAGTCGGTAGCACCTTCAGTGGTCGGTGGATTCCATAACAAAATGCGCGGTGGCTATTGCAATACAAAACAGCAAGCGCCCTCGCAAGTCAGCACTTATTTTGCCCACTTTCCTCGACAGATTGGCTCTTTACCTTCGATAGGAATTTTGGTGCTGCACGCTCGCTGAAGAAGTCCGACAGCGATACTGACAGTACTGGAAAACCGTGATATCGGCTGGGTCGCTGTAGACTGGATGGTTGGGGTCTGCATGCGTCAGGAAGTCTCGACGAATCCCAGCCTAATAGCACTCACAAATCCAATAGTATTAGCTCAGCGTTTCCGCCTACTCAGCAAAGCAAGACAATTCTACACCAGCAGTGAAAGACGCACATTAAGCGGGTGCATGCAGCACGACACACAGTGTTCAAACACGTCACAGCAGTGCGGTGGGTTGGTATCGCAGCGGTCGCACGTGAACTGCTTGATGCGCGGGAGACTGGCGTCGGACTCGTTACAACAGCCAGGCTTCACCTTGTCCAGCTGTCCTCGAGTGCACACAAATCCTGCCGAGTCCGTGAGCAGCCTCACACCCTGCACCGTGTTCTCGCACTTGCCACTCGAGTCATCCACCTTCAGTCCGTCGCCTCCTTCTCTCAAGAACATCTGCCTCCGTCAGGTAGCAGCGTGTCCTCTCGGTCCACCATGATCTGCGACCGAATCTGCTCCTCGTCCAGGTCGTCAGCCCTAAAAGAGCAAACAAAACACCTCCCAGCCCCCATCAGCCCCACTCTCCTCCACGTAATCCTGATGTGTCCAACCTCCGCACCCTCTGCCTCCTCGTCCCGTCGGGAACCGCGTCCGCTGGATGGTCAGCACGATATACGGCAGCGCGAACGCCAAGCCCAGCGCCAGCAGCAGGCGCAGCGTGTTCATCTTCTTGCGCGGGGCCACCGACACGCGGATGGACTGCACCAGCCAGCGGTCCACGAACGCCACGTAGCGCGGTACGCTGCGCTGCAGACACTGCAGGCCGCGGCGGCCCAGCTCCAGCAGCACCTGCCCCAGAAACAGCACGGCCCGCAGCAGCTGCCGCCCGCGCGACGGACGCGCGCGGCGGCCCTGGCGCGCGTGCTGCTCGGACTGGAGGCGGAGCTCGCCCTCGCGCATTAGTGTGGCCAGCCCCTCGTCCTCTTCCTCGTCGTCCGCTCGGGTCACGCCGCGCAGCATGCTCGGGAGCTGCTCGGACATTGACACAGGCACTAAAGTGAACTGGTTGCTTTAGTGAGTGCGCGATCGCACCTAAACGGAAATTTGACAAGAACAGTTTATCTTTACTCGAGTTTTTTCCGAGTTGGATTTATTTGTTATTGCTTCGTACAATAGTATCTTGCGTTATTGTGCCTTGCAAATTTTTGGCAAATCCGATGCTGTGGAGTCCGATGTAGCAGTTCGGATATATTTTGTAGCTCAAGAGATAATGACGAAGGTCCCAGGTGCATGTGCGATTTAGCTACTGTAGTTAAACCAAGGCCAGATTGACTGAGCAGGTCGAATATGCCGTTTTAAAACGGTAAAAACGAATGGATAGCACGATGTCTCCGATGCAGCTCTAGCTATTAGTTTAGCAGTTCAGCTATCACCATGACATACACAGACGATTTCCGGTGGCGAACGGTGACTCTACTGCACGTTTACCGTAAAAATCGGATTCAGTGAGACAGAGGTAAAAAGGTTGCTGCTTATATAAATTGCACAAAGACTCTACTTTTTACGAACCGTAAAAGTCGGAAGCACGCAACACCATTCACTCAGCGCTGGCAGCTCGATGCCATCCATCCTCACTCCCGCTTTGGCAACGATGCGCCGTCCCAAAAACAAGAATAAAGTCAAGCTAAAGGCAATTGATCGCGGGGCGACGACTGCGGCAGCTGCAGCAGCAGCTGTCAGCGTCCATCGCTCGACGTGGTACCGCTGGAAACGCCAAGAAGCAATCATTACAACGGCCGCACAGGATACTCCTAATAAGTTCTACACTTCTCGCAGTAAATCTATGTACGTCAGGAACCCTGGCCTCGAGAAAAGTAAGTTTTTAAGTTTTTTTCCTATTTAGGCACGCCAATACTAATATTCCTATGTAGACTTCTCGCTTGGATTGTAGAAATGCGCAAAAATCGCTATCTCTGTGTATCCGTGGAGTGTCTACTGCTGATGCTGGCTCGATACGACCCAGACCAATTTAAAACGCGCAGTCGTGGTGGAAACATCTCGTTTCTAAAGCGCTTTCTAAAGCGTAATCGCCTGTCCATCCGACGGATCACGCACAAGGGTAGAAAGAAGCGCCCAGACATGGAGGTATTTTTCTTAATTATTTGTTTTAACGTTGGTTTTTAGTTAACCTTTGTTTTGGTGTGTGTGATAAAAGCTCGTTGCAAGCGTTTTTCGCAGTCAATTCAGCATGTAATAGAAGAAGACGGCATCCTTTCTACGAAAAGCGGCAATACCAAGCTTGCCGCCGTGTTCAACATGGACCAAACGGCCATATTCATTGATATGGCCGGCAAGACAACCATAGATTTTACGGGAAACGCAACTGTGGACGTGCAACAAGGTACATTTCCTTATTCTTGCTTCATTTTGTGGATTTTTTTAAATTTGTAACTGACTTTTTAATTTAAAGGTAGTGAAATCAACGGTTTTAGAGCATCAGTTTTTCTTACTGCTTCAGCGACGGACATCAAATTGCCTCCGCTGATCGTGTTTGCGGGTGTTCCAGGGGGCCCTATCACAGGAGGTTTGGAACCCTACATTCGGGTCCCCTGGAGCGGAGCATACCGTTCAAAAGAAGACCTTTTGCAACGAGGTGGTGATGAAGGAGTGGATTGAACGGGTACATTTTAACTTTTTTGTTTATTTACCTTTTTAAACTGCATTTACACGTCTAAATTTCTGCTGATTATATAGGTTTGGAAGCCTAGTGTACAAAGTTGTCGGCTGCTACTCTTGGACAGTCTTAAGTTCCACAAAATGGCCTCGGTGAGGAGTCGCTTGAGCAGTGCTGCACACAGGTGCAGTTCGTACCGCCAGGCATCACAGGTTTGTGTCAGCCAATGGACGTGGCAGTAATGAAGCCATTTAAGGACGCATTCCGGTACGCTTATTTTGGTAATATTTACGACGCAATTTGCTTGTTTTAACTGGAATGGTTGTTTTATCCTTTAGCCGGATGTATCTCGAGTATCACCTCGACAACCCGTTCCCATCTTCGACAACGGAGAAGCGGGCGCTTCTCTCGCGCTTCGTTGTCGAGGCATGGGATACTGTCAAGCCCCACACAATCGTGAAGGGATTCGCGCGGGCGGGGGTGATTCCGACAGGTCCCCGAGACCAAGACGGTCGTTTTCGTGTGGCTGCCATCGTGGCGGATGCACCGCTAGTGCAAGACGCTTAAATTGATAAGAAACGTGTTCATTTGTATGGGCATTTTGTGTTCTGCAAATGTAGTCATTCCGTACCGACGGGGTGACACGTTAATTGCAACTTTGAAAGTTGCCTTTTTTGCATGCTACCTTGGTGTTTTTACGACTGTCGCACTGAATCCATCTGTCTCACTGAATCCGATTTTTACGGTACAATATCCCTGTTGTGTATATGTCAGAACTTCGTGGGCCTAAGCTAAGGTTTATCAGGCGCTGGTATGCTATCTTCTTGAGCCACGGCATCGTCCACGTCAGGCAAGAGAGCAAGGAGAAGTATACGAAGTGGCCACCAGCAGTGCTCGAGTTTGTAAACACCTACGTAGAAGACCACCCCACCTTTTATCTGAAGGAGCTACGTGATCGCATTACTTCAACACTTCCGCTCCTCCAATTGGTCTCTACCTCGAATATTTGCCGCGCTCTCAACTTCGGCTCAAATTTTACCCGCAAGTTGCTCCCTAAGGCTGCGCGTGAAGCTGTTCCCGCCGAGATCCGTATCTACAAGGAGAAGCTGCTGTCATTATACTCGTACGCGGAGCAGTTGGTCTTTCTCGACGAAACGTCCTAGGATGGTCGCCATGCTTTCCGACGTTATGCCAGGTCTCGACGAAATACAAAAGCAATTGTAAGGTTGGCTTTTCGCCGGAGTAAGCGCCTATCAATCTTGGCTGCTCTTGTTGTGTCGGGCTTTATTGGGAGAGAATGGACAGAGGGAACATTTTCTCGAGGAAAGTTTCACAAGGCTTTTCTCAAGCATATTGTTCCTTACCTAACTCTTGGCCTCTTCCAAGATCGATCGTTATCTTGGACAACGCGAAGATACATGTCTATCCCCCTGAGCTCGAAGCCGACGTGAATGCGTCGGGAGCGAGGTTAATCTTTTGCCGCCATATTGCCCTCAGCTAAACCCCATCGAGCAAGCTTTCGGTCTTCTCAAGCGCTGGATCCAACGTCATGCCAACCTGGTGTTGCCACTCACCCTGAGCTGGTTCTAGACGTTGCATGAAAAGTGTACTCGATGCGACATTGATGGCTTTTAGGGTCTTCTCAGCATTGTGGATACAACAGTTCCTCACTTCCAACCGAAGTATCTGAAGGTTTGATCGGTTCTTGCAACGACCGGCAGCAAGATAACTAATACTACAACGCTACACCGCCTACAGTGTTCTCGTATTGTTCTATGCCCTCCATCGTTTCATCTTGCCCCTCGATTACATCACCCCTGTCTCCGTCTTGACTTTTGTGCTCTCCGTCGTCCAACTCGGGCTACGTTGGGGCATTTGGTGTGAAGTCATGATAGATTCCAGCCTAGAGGATTTTATGACCCAGCAACCCGACCGCTCTTCTCAGCGAAACCACGTCGTATCCACACTCCACTTCTCTGCAATCGTATAGTTGCCATTTCCGCACGAGCTTTTTAGTGGCTTGCGCACGCTGCAGTTCCACCTACTCTCTTCATCGATCTAGCTCAAACGCCTGAGCTGTCGTGTTGTCATCCGGGATGTGAAGTGACGCATCGTTGGGGCGGCGGCATTCACCACGTCGAGATGGTGGGCGGTGATCGGTCCAAAGCTTACCGCACTAGCGGCTTCATGCGCTATACGCTGTAAGCGAGCCTGTTGTACACGCTTCTCCGTAGCACGCTGAAATCCAGACGACGATGCAGCTCCAGCGATGTTGCGAACGTACAGGAATACCTTAAACTTAAAGCCATTCCTTGGACCTCTATTGCTAGGCTTTATCAGCTTTCAACGACGTTGCAGCGATTCCAAGAACGTCGCTGTCGATAAGCGCCCGTACCTGTCCTGGTTTTCATTACCTGACCTCTTCAGGTAGATGTCACTGTTGTCACCCGGCTCGATTTGTTTTTTCCGCTTGGACACTTCTGCGCTTGTTGCTAGCTCGTTAAACTTCGTAATGCACTTCATGCGAAACACACCATAGCCTTCTGCAACGTCAAACATCACGTCCGGTTCCTATCCGCCACGATAATTACCACGAGGGTCGCCAATACGAACCGTCAAAGATGCTGTCAATACTCTGGCATTGCAGCGCTTACATCGGGCGTGTTCATCATCAGCAGTGTGCTTGAATCCATTACGACAGCACCAACGCGTAAAATGTACACGACAAGGAAGACGCTGTTGTTAAATGAAACTCGCCAGTCTTTTAATAATTATACTCTAGCCTGTATTGTAGAGCACACACATCAAATATGTATGACAAGTAAGGCCTCTTCTGCACAGTATAAGAAACAAGGCTTACCGAGCACGGCACCCATGTCCTTGGCGAATAGGATATCCAAGCGGCAGCATGCACCTATATCCTCGGTGCGCATCTGTCCCTCTTCTTGAACATGACACCGTCTTGCCCGCGCACACGAGCGGGGACTATCACTCAGCCCCCGCAAGTCTCTGCTCCAGTGACACGTCGCTCACGCATCGCTACGACCGGATCAAGATGAAGTCAACTGATTCGAGCCCCGTACCGACCTATTGAGATCTAGTACATGTTTTGTTTGTTTCTGTGGACGTGCCAACGCCGTTCCCGGTCTCGGGTGCCGTCTAGTACCGCGAGACACAGTCACCTGGAAGGAGTCGATGTGAGGGTAAAAAATGTCGACTAAGCCGTCCAGGAGACGGCAGGATGCTGCACGTCTCCTCATCAAGCATAATGTACCACGAACAACGCACGAGCTACGTTTCCACTACACCCATCAGTGTGCGACGCGTTTTCTATTGAGTCATTCGGGACAGTCCAGAGGAATTCATTAACCCTTAAACATCCGGGAGCGTATCGTCTTTTGTCTGACAACCGACCCACGATCCCTCGCTGCAGTGTCCCACAACGTGTTGTGAAGCATGAAGAGCGCCGTCATTCGGAGGAAGACTCTGTAAGGTGCTAGCGGTCAGAAAGGTCAGGTAATCTACCCAGGCAGTAAGGTAAATAGATTCACCATCTCTCTCTGTATCTTCACCAGCAGCTGTATGCACTCCATGCTAAATAAAGGACAATCGATCTTCACTGGTTCAGCGCTGAGATGGTCGCTCCTTTTCGAGCCGGGTCTTCACACTCCAGTCCGTCTCCGCAATTCCACGGACGTCTGCCGCCGCATACAGGTGGGTTTCTCGCTACAGCTCCCGACGTCAATACCTTCTCGACAACCACGCTCTTCGGCTCCGTCGCGGCTCCATCAAGCGTCACCGCAAAGACTGAACGGCAGCACTACCTCATCAAGATAATAAAAACGAACGGGCGCTGCAGATACTGCGGCACGCTAAACAAAAATGTCAAATTGAGCGGAAACTTGTTGAAAAATCTGGCGAATTCTAGGCGATTTCATAATGCCCCTAGGAAGTGCAATCTTCTCAGCGCCCGTCGTCAACCCCGAACCGACCCCAGCACGTGCTGCGTCCACACCACCCACTCGGAGCGAGCTGACTCGATACGCCTTTGAAATGACACTGGTCTGAGAGTTGTTTTTGCGCCATCTACGGTAGTTGAGTCCCATGCCTTCCAAGAATTTATTGCGTCAGTAGATCCAACAATGAAGCTATTGTCGCGTCACAAGCTAAGCGGTGTTCTCCTTAAACGCATCGAGATTAAGTTCAGCGGAACCACGTCATCAAGTTGATTAACGAGGAAGTGTGGGTTTCCCTTGTCACAGATGGATGGAGTGATACCAACAGCTACAGTTTTATCAAGTTTATGGTAGTCCCGCCAGGAATGCCCTCTGTATTTGTTTCTCATGGTCCACAAGATCAAACAGCACTAGGCGATGTATCTAGCTGGCGAGATTGAGAAATTTATAGCGCAAATTGAGCGTGACACAACCGAACGAGTCGTTGCTATAGTTACCCACAACGCGCAAAATATTACGAGTGCGTCAAATCGTATTCAGACCAGCGCCCCAACGCGATTGGTGTTCGTTGCCCTACATTTACTAAACCAACTTATGTAAGGTGTGTGTCATTTTCCTGTCGTTCGAGCGCAGTTGCCGCTACCCGTTTCGTCAGAGATCATTTGAATGGAATGCTTGAGCTTGCTGTACCTTTGTGTACGGTGCGCGAGCCTAGACAGCACCACGAGCATCACGTTGCAGCACTGGTCGTCCTGCGTGTTCATTACAGGGTAGCCCAGCGACAGCGTCTAGTCATGCGTCAGCGAAGTAGTATCAAAAACCGTTAGCCACTCCAATGAAATGTGCATTTTGTCCACAAATGGAGCATACTGTCACTCGTAGCAGTGGAATATTTTCCAAGTCTGCAGAACGAAAAAATCACCAAAACACTTAATCAAAGTAAAATCGTATAAAGCCAATACAGCACGAACATCCGATTGTCAACTCAAGTTTACAGGTGATGCGATCTCATGACCAGTAGATAGATGACGAGGTGCTTTCCTTTAACAACACGGTGAATGTACACGTCATGTAATTAATCCGAAGATCGAGCGCTATTGTATCTGTCCGACGAAAGAAGTAGCTGCGACTCTGCAGCAGGACGGATACTTCATCATATTAGACCTACGGTGTACGCGTCATCGCCGCCGGTGTTAGGCTCGACGTTGAGCATGTTGCCGCATAAGCACAAAAACAGCGTCTGTAGAGCAACGGCGTCGTTATTCCTCAGGCGTTCTTCTCCTCGGCGGGCATTTGACCCCCCTCCTCCAGGGCTTGGGTTTATTTGTTTCTGGGCCTAGAGTTGTTGCCTGGTAGCGATTCGAATGGTGTGGCAGCTGGCTTTCCCTCAACCGGGCACGTACTCCATGACCTGAGGAAAATGCTACAACGTAGCCCCAGCTGATAGAGAGTACATCAAATTCTTTTCGAAGAATAATCGGAACAGAGAAGCTGGAGAAGCTAGCTTTCGTTTAAATCAACCACAGCATTTTGGACAAGAAATGCAAGATCGATTACATTGGCGAATACCTGGAAGACGATGATGATGATGAATAACATGAAGCGTAGATCTTGTCTCCCGATATCAATACAAAACATTAGTCGGGATAATATATAACTTATTTTTGCAGCTTATTTTTTCGAGTCAAACTGAAAATTGATGAAGTCATAAGCGATTTTGATTTATATATGATGTTTCAGTCGAAGTTTAAGTTGCTAACCAAGGTATCCGTTATGATTATTAGCCTAATACTAAAAATACTAAATTTTAACCGTTGCTATATTTGACCTGATACATCGTCTTAAAACTGGCAAACACGCCCTGGTACACATGTGTTCATTATCCAAATGGTCCCAGGAAGCTGGCGACAACGAGCAACAAGATCACGTGAGCGGCGGTCGGACAGAATACTACAGGCGACCCGCTACTCACCCTCTCAACTTCTTCGCCGAAGTGCAAGAAATAACCCGCAATCTACAGACTCGAGGTCGGAAAAGCTGTCGGATGAGGTTTATAGAGGTGGAGGTGCCAGAGCTTGGTCAATTCCGTCCGTCTCCAGATAGCCAAGACGTACATACTTACGTATTCGAGCCGCCCTCGCTCCCGTATTATAGGACCTCGAACGAGGCAGCGTCTCCTATTCCTGAGCGAGGGCCCAATTTTGTCCACGTTGAAAACTGTATGCAAAGAAGCTAGTATGTTGCTCCTAGTAAAAGGGGTTAACTGGTCCGAGCTAACATGGGAGGTAGCCGGCACATTCCGGTTACATCCAAGACTTGACCGACAGGAGGAAAGATCCTTCGTACATCCGACTGTCAAGGCCCATTCGACAAATCGGAATCGTGTATAGGTTCGTTCAATGAGTTCATAGACATATAAAACAAATAATATATGTGTACACTGTTGTTCAGCTGTTGTTCAACTGTTGGTTAGTGTGGAGCCAACAGCAAAACTTGCAAAACCTAGCGGCAAAGTCAAGACACGGCGCAGAACTGATAGCTGCCTCATGTGCACGTCAGCAAACTGCTCTGTTTATGCATTTATATCGAACGATAACGCAATGGCGCACTAGTGGAGTGGATGGTACCTTTTATCACAATGCACGGATCATATTAATTTCATAGCTATAAATAAGCCAACACAGAGGCAGATCATCAAACTAGCTATTTCATCAAGTGACGTTCATATGCTTCAACAGCGACCCCAGCTCGAGTTTAAGTGGACATGACACGAAAATGTGATGACATCTTAAGGTCTGTACATAGTGCTCGATAAATGCTAAAACGACGTCTTTGTGCCGGAGCTGAGTAGCTCGCACGAAAAAATTGAATCTAAAATGGCATAATTGTAAGCTCTAAAAAAAACCCGGTTCATTTGAGCGTTTAGAAATGGATGGAGATCATCCGTTCAGGAGGCAATTATCGTTGTGAAAGCATTTGCATATTCTCTTTTGAACATCCAGTGCGTCCTCAGCATTAACTGCTTGCATTCTAGGTGTCCGTAGTAGGGTGGTCTAAATATGCATCTCGTAGCGCGAGTTGAAAATCACGAAAAAGTGACAATTGCTTTCGCTTTAGGGGGCTGAAGATTTTTCGTGCTGGATGTGGTTATTTTCCTCTCTACAAGACACAGGTTGCAATGTCACAGATACGTCAGTATTCTGTGACTGAAACACTGCCCTCCATTCTGTAGCTCAGATATTGTGTCTGTACCGCCAATATTGCGCGTAATGTGGTTGCTGAACTCAGGCGTGTCCATCAACACCATAATATGGGCTCTACAGGCATCTTTCAATGAGGATGAGCCGTCTGGCATTAATCGGATGGATCTGGACCCAGGCGTGATGAACTACCTCGGGAGGATTAATCCTAGGAATTGGTGCGTATCGGTGTCGACTAGTTGTACGGATGGAAAATGCTCAATTTCGTCGAAATCGTTTTCGGCATCATTGGTACTGGGTCTTCGAGCGCTGCTCCCATTCGCAGTCATTATGGCGGTGTGTTCCCAATGATGGTGTGTGTGTGGCTCTGTCGCAGTATAGCGCGAGTTTTACGAGCGCCACCAAAAGCGACAGAGTGACATACAATCACACCCGCGACAATGAGGATGCACAACAGCCAGAGAAAAGATAGCAGTCGGTATGCTGTGGATTCCGCCTCTGACGACGTGCACTACATGTACAACATGGCCAGTCCAACGCGGATCGGAAGAAGGGTGACCATACATTGTACGTGCGGATTTACTGAGCAGCACCGTATCCCAGGTAGACGCATCATTGCCGCGCTCCACAACTTGAAAAGGTTGAAGACAGTGTTTGATGATTCTGGGCACTTCTACACAGTACATGCATACAATGAGTCATTCAAGATAAACCTATGTTCTTGCTATTCGACAGTGGCGTTGGAGCAGATCGACTAACAAGACCACCAATTCGACAAACGAGACGCAAGCGATCACGTCAAAAGAAAATCCGCAGCAACGGAGAAACGGTATGATTGACGGAGTATCGGGGCTTTTGCTGGAACACAAGCGGCCACAACAAACGTACGTGCCGATCATAATGCAAACACATGAGAAATCATCTTGCCTTTCGTAAGTCTATGAAACCGGATTGTTTATGTTCGCTTAAACGAGAC